>JAYEPQ010000001.1:27412329-27414829 GCA_036321105.1 Dracaena cambodiana
CTTTTGCTCATAAGAGTGTGATCCATAGCGTCGACAGCTCTATAGCTGCTGAAGCAAAGATCGCTGCCCTTATGAGAAGAATTGAGGCACTGGAGACTCCTAGTGCTCAGTCTCCACAAGTGGGTCAAGTGAATCAACTCCAAAGTCCCACATGCTTTAATTGCGGAACTCCGAATCATGTTATGGAGGAGTGTCCATTATTAATGAATTCCAAGTGTATCAACAACCCATGAATAATCCTTACGCTCCTACATACAATCCTGGCTGGAGGAATCATCCAAATCTATCATGGGGTCAAGGGCAATATCAGGGGGCCCCTAACCCTAACATGCAGCCTCCAGCCACTGGTCATTTCCCAAGACCAAATATGGGTGTTTATCAACACCCAAATGCTTCAAATCATGGGAACAACCAGAATAGACCACCTACACAAAACCACTCATATCCACAACAGGGGTCTAATAATGATCAAGAAAAGCGACTTCAATCACTTGAGAAGAATATTGAAAATCTTCTCAAGTCTCAGTCCAACCTTGACACATACATGCAGAATCTTATGAAAGTGTCAACTGATTTTATTCAAAGAACAGATCAGCACCTGCTCGTGAACTCTCAATCTATTAAGAATGTAGAGCAGCAGGTTGGACAATTAACGAGTCAGATGGTTGAACGTGGCCAGGGTACCTTTCCAAATCAATCCATAATGAACCCTAATGCCAGTTCTTCAAACTCCAATCAGTCGCATGTCCACCAATGTAATGCCATTCACACGCTTAGATCTGGCAAGCAAGTGGACAATAATGTAGCCATGCCCCCTGATCCCACTCCTACTATCTCGCAGGCTACATCATCTCTTCCACCCATTTCTCCACGACCATCTCCATCACCTCCATCATCGTCACATGATCATTTGGAAGAACCTGTTCCTAAGCCGAAAGTACCATATCCCAATCGGCTTAGGAAGCCTTCACCGCAAGTAGAAAAGATTCTTGAAATATTTCAGCAGGTAAAGGTTAATATTCCACTTCTTGACATTATACAACAGGTTCCTACTTATGCTAAGTTCCTCAAGGATTTGTGTGCTAAGAAACGAGCAAGAAACATTCCTGAGAAAGTTTTTCTTGCTGCAAATATATCACATATCCTCTCTAACTCCTTACCTATCAAGTACAAAGATCCAGGTTCCCCTACAATATCATGTACTATTGGGAACACTACATTTGATAGGGCGTTGCTTGATTTAGGGGCAAGTATCAACTTGCTTCCTTACACTGTTTATCAGCAACTGGGGTTAGGAAAACTTCAACCTAACAAGGTCATACTACAGTTAGCTAATCGTTCGATCAAGAGACCACTTGGTATGGTTGAAGATGTGCTCATTAAGGTCGGCGAGTTTATCTTTCCTGTAGACTTCATTGTCCTAGAAACTGAGCCGATCTCCAATCCACGGAATCAAATTCCCGTTATTTTGGGTAGACCATTCCTTGCAACATCAAATGCATTAATTGATTGTAGGAGTGGTCTCATGAAGTTATCGTTTGGGAATATGACTGTGGCATTAAACATATTTAATATGGATGAGCACACAACGAGCTCTCTCATTGAGGTCAATATGATTCATAGTTTGCACTCTCATTCGACCTCTTGCACTGATGATGAATCTTCATTTGAGCAAATGTTTAAAGATGAGCTCATACTATTAGAAGAATTGGCACATACTGATTTTATATATGATGATATTTGTGCAAGTGCGCCATTGCTTTATGAGCGAACTTTTGAGGATTTATTTGCAGAGGAGCTCGCATTACTTCGTGAGTTAGAAGAGCCACCACCACATTCACATGATTCTGTAGCACTCTTCTCACCTCACAATATTTCTACATGTATGCTTGTTACTAATAATGATTGGCAGGTTTATAATAAAAAATTCTTTAACCCAATTTTTAATCCTTATATGTGGACAAAGAAAAAGCGAGGACGGCATAAGAAGCAGGTATGTAATTTCGTGACTTGTAAGAGGTTAATGAGACATAATAATGCACCCACTTCACGTTTAAAACGCACACACTATGAAAGTGGGAAGCGATCGAGAGGTCGTAACCGTTTTACATGCGTTAATAGGGTGAGGATATTGAGATTGTAACTTTTTACGACTCCCATTATTTGTATTTGTGTAATAGTTTTCTTATTTATTTTACCACCCTTTGTTTGTGTATGAGGGCATACACAAGTTTAGGTGTGGGGAAGTGTATTAGGAAATTTTTATTTTTTAGGATTTTTAGGATTTTATTTTTATTTTTAGGTTTTTGGGTTTCTTTATTTTACACTTTGGGTAGTTTTTAGGGTGACCAACAAAAAAAATGAATTAAAAAAAAAATGAAAAAAAAAAGAAGAATTTTGTTTTTATCAATAAATCAATCTAAGTACAAATAAAGGAACAAATTTAGATTTGAAATTAGATAGGAGAGTGGATTGGATGATACACTTTGAATTTTATGAA
>JAYEPQ010000001.1:27419829-27574829 GCA_036321105.1 Dracaena cambodiana
GTGTAAATATTGCTTATCATTTTCATATACCAATTTTGGATATTGTTATATTCATGCTTATCATGTTGTGGTAGATATATTCAGATGTATGTTATATATCTCATATGTGCATGTTTCCATATACTTTGCTAGTGATTGTATAAAAAAATAGTTTCGTGTACTTCGGTATTGAGAGTGCCCACCGGTAACACCTTGTCCATTATTGGGACTAATGTGTTTTGGAACATCACACTAACTCACTTTTGTAGAAATTACGGTTGTACTTAATATATGCAACAAGCCATTAAACCCCAATATAACCCAACATAAGTATTTCTCGTGAGGGTTTCCAATGATGTTACTCAAAAGCATCAAGAAATGGTGATTTAAGGAATAAAATAAAATAGAAAATAATGATAAGTGTAAAATAAAGAAAGAAGAAAAATATTTTTGGTCTTTTATTTCTTTTCCTTACTAAGTTCAATTAGAAATATGCACATGGGTATTTATGAAACCACCAATCAATCTTAACAAATCACTTATAATATCGTATCCTTATGTCTTTGTCATGATCATTTAAATCATATCGTCGGTATACTTAACTCTCGATTATCTACTCCAATGCACTTGTGATCGTGTAGATGAGCCAGTCAAACTTCATACTCCATTTAAACTCATAGGTTTTCATCTTTCTTCTCTTTTATTTACTTACTAACACTCACCGTACATGTAAATACTTATGCTTCCCAAGACACAAATGCTCAATTACTTAGCTCATATGCTTAATTAATTTATGCTTCCTAAAGCACAAATGCTCAATTAACCTACTAACAGTCACAGTACATGTGAATACTTATGCTTCTCATGGCACAAATACTCAATTACTTAGCTCATGTTTATAACAAAAGTTCATATGCATTGTTCACAGGAATATGCATGCTTCCAAAGGCGCACGAACCCAACTACTTAACACTTACTTTCTTTTATGTATTATATTATATTTCTAAAATTTTTTTTCTAGAAAATTCTTGCTTTAATAATCGGCTTTCTCCTAATTCTCTCTCTCTCTCTCTCTCTCTCTCTTAAAAGATAGGCTTTCCTTTTAAGTTATCTTTTTGTTATTAACTCTTCATGTCTCATTGTGTAAGTTCTTAGAGTGCATATTCATTGCTAATCTTAAGTATCTATATATATATATATATATATATATATATATATATATATATATATATATATATATATTATTGTCGGATTTAATATCACAATAAAAAATACATAATAACTATATCATATAAGCATCAATATTAATATATCAATGTTATAAATATATACTGATAATCTTACATTTTACTTTGAAGAAACAACAAAATTTTGAAATTTTTTTATTATGATTTTTGTGGGTTTTTTTAGTTAGTTATGATACATTGATACATGTGATGCCATGTATCTATCCACCCCCAACTTAAATTATGCAATATCTTCTTCGCATCAATAATATAGCTATGCAAGCAATCCCACTTTCCACATAATCGTTGATCTTTGCGTAGTCCTCTCTCTTGGACCATAGCATAAATTATTGAAATCCTTCATATGCCATGCAGTCTGTTGGTCATGGTATTCTTCTCTGAGCTCCTCTTTGTGTAGAGACTAAGCCGGTGGCATTAACTATAGAGCTCTTTATGGTAGCTTTTCTTCGACCCATTCATGAAAATTAAGAGAGACCTTATTTTCAGCAAATTTTCCTTGATTATTAAAATCAATTTTCAGGATAACACTTTGTACAAAAGCAACATGCAAATTATTTCATCAATTTAATTTTTCTAGAACAAAAATTTAAATATGGCTTCATCCAAGAATTTTGACAACAAAGCTTGAAATTTTACCCAAATTTGTCTAGCAAATCAATTTTTTTTCACAGATATTAGGTAAAATTCGGCCATAAAATTCCCAAAAATTAATCAAGTAAGCCTAAGATCACATATAATAAAGTTTACATGATCAATCTTCTCTAAGTATCTCATAAAAACTGTAGATATAAGCTTTTGTACTCAAACTCTATTTTTTACAAAATATGAACCCAAAAAGTTGAAGAAGAGGAGCACTTACTTCTAAAAAAACTTTGGAAATTTGAAAAAGTTATGCGGCCTTAGTTAAGAATGTCGAAAGCCGTGACGGATCTCTAAGAATTTTGTAGATCTCAAACTTTTTGTGTGGAAGTAAGAAAAACATTTAAGATTTATTTATAAGGAGGACCTGCTGTCAACCATTGTCGAAAATTGCTTCGAAAGTGGCTTCGACAAATCCCCTCTATTTGGCCCTTTTAAACTTGATAGGGCTGTCGTGGTTCCAATGGCAGCTTCGATAGTTCTTCTTTGTTGAGAGGACTATAAAACTCTATATTTTTTTTAATAATAAATGCTTTAACTAAACTAATGTTAGTAATTAAACTAAAATTTGTTAGTCCCTATAAAATTTGTTAGTCCCTAAACTAAAATTGAGCAAGTAAATAATATAAATCTATTAGTTAGTTTCTAACAAAATTTTGTTAGTAACAAAAACAAAAGTAAGTGAAAATTTTTTAAATAAGTTTTGTAAATTTTCATAATGAAAAATTGCAAGATCTCATGTGCACGAAATCAAAAGATAACAATCATACTCTCCCAAACTTAAAGCACGCATTATTTGCAATAATTTAATAAATCCTTAATAAAATATAAGAGAACTAGTTAAAATTTTGAGAGAAGTTAATGAATTACCTAATTGCTTGGTTCGTGATATATCATAACTGCAAAACAAAATTGTTAGCACAATAAAATACATATTTTACGTAAATATCTTAATTGTGCGCTCAAGTGGATGGTGGAAGATCCATTAAGTCATGGAATTTCTTCCTAGGCATAAGAAATTCTAAGAAGTATTACAAACGTTTTCTATTTAGCTTGAACACATGACCACTTTAGGATGTTCAATTTCAATTGTGATATGAGGATATACAGTTTTTTCAATGAATGATTCAGTCCCTTGTGATCGTAATTTCCTGAGAAATAAATGAGATCGTGAGTCATATAATGACACCTTATTGGATGGATTAAACGCACGACACAATATGTGTTGGTTGTGCAATATTTTCATCTTCTTCTTAGAAGTAACTGCGTTTTCGTACGCATAATGTCTCTATTCATCCAATTCATATGTGGGTCATCACCCTCACTGGCCCCTGGGTCCGCCCATGCACACATAACATTCTTTATCTCACCATATGATTGATGCATTCATAAATCTTGAGGTTTATCATATCAACAATAGAATCAACAATGCAAGATAATCCAATACCATATAATATCACAACAAAACCCATTTGCAAATATAGTGAACAAAATATAGATAACATTCAGAGAGCTAATTACCATGAGCCTCATTGGCACTAATACATCAATATGAAGTTGCACTAAATTGTCAAATCTCAAGCAAGGAACCTTTTACGTAAAGTACGATGAAACAAGCAAATTAATCTCTACTCCAAACTCCTTGTGATTCCTATAAATTCCTGATCCCGTTGATTAGTTGTATTGATGGTCCATGTATGTATCCCTAACATTCCAAAGTATGGATAGCGTCATGTATTGAAAATGAACATGCCAAATCTAAAATACAATATCAAGCATGTTCTACTATCAGATTGTCATAAATGCACATAGAACAAAAAATAACATGAAAACAAAATAATATAATTATTTTAATTAAGTAATAATCAAACTAAAGTACATGAGAGGATCCAAGAATGTAATAATTTTTATTACAAATATCAAACATAGAATCTGAGAACAGGAAGAAAAATAAATAAGACTATCATCTATAATTAATTAAAAGGGAAATTGATAAAGGAAATTCTCTTATAAAGACTTGCGCTCTAAAAGCACCTTTTTATACCTCTCCTTATGGTACACATTCAATTGTAATGTGTCTTCCTCCTCTATTAACTGCAAGTTAGTATTGTCTGAACGTGTCAAATAATGATTATTAGAAAATGGAGATAACAAGTAGGCACACTATGCATCATTTGTGAATACATAACATATAAAATGTAAATAATAAAACTCAACACTGTAAAAGTATTATAATTTATAGGGTTAATTACAGTCAGACCCCCTGTAATATTGGGTGTGTGTCACTTAACACCCGTGAAGTTTGAAACTCTCAAAAAACCCTCTGAACTTAGTTATTCTCACTCTCATTTTTTACTAAAGTGCACTCATGTCTCTCAAATTCCTATTCTACCCTCATCCCTCCTTTTAACCAACAATAGGAATTTGAGAAATAAGGATAGAATAGGAATTTTAAGGGACAAGAGTGTACTTTAATAGAAAAGAAGAGTAAAAATAACTAAGTCGATGGGGGTTTTTTGAGAGTTTCAAACTTCAGGGGTGTTAAGTGACACATCTCCAATACTACAGGGGGTCTGACTGTAATTAACCCTAATTTATAATATACATTTTAATTGTATGAGTCATGATCACTAATGAAATAATTAAATCATAGATATACAATTTACATATAATTTATCATTAGCATCCACTGCATGAATTTTGCAATTATCAGAAGGAAAATGCCACATGTTTTAGGAGTGTCATATATTGTCTAAAAGTACGATTTCATGACTCCTGATACTCTCCCAGGATGACTGTTAAGTTCTCATAAATAATGGACGATCATACGCTATAACACCCTAGTCATTAAGCCATTGTATTGGCTTATTCGGTATGATCTATATTAGTCCTGGAGCCCGGATATTGATACAGGGTGAATACTGAGTAATTGAGTTATACCTTTATTTCTAGTCTTAAATTTTAAATTCTGTAAAACAGAAATCTCTTATCTTATTATTTTGAAGTTTTTCATAATTTTCCTGAAATATTTAGAATTGGCTGATATCTAGTCAAATACCAACTTAAAATAGTCATTTTAAATCTTCATATTTAATTTTAACATCTTTCCTATTTTAGTTTTATCTCCAGCAGCTCGGCAACCTTCTTTGACTAATTTTGGATAGAATTTGATCTAACGATAATTTTGTAATTAAGATGAAATTTAAGGGTTTTTTATTTTACAGTATACCCATCTTTCAGCACCTATTTAACCCCCTAAGTAAATTAAAAAAAAACTAAAAACAATCATGTTTATTTGTCTCCTACTCCTCTTTATTTTCTGTTTAGAGTGCCAACCCTAATATTTCGGATTGGCTAATATCTAGCCAAATACCCAATTAAAATAGTCTTTTTAAATCTTAATTTTCAATTTTAACATATTGCCTATTTTAGTTTTATCTCCAGCAGCCCAAGAACATTCTTTGACTAATTTTGGATAGAATTCGACCCAATGACACTCTTATAATTAAGATGAAATTTAAGGGTTTTTTATATTACTTTATACTCATCTTTCAGCACCTATTTAACCCCCTGAGTAAATTCAGAAAAATCTAAAACAATCGGGCTTATTCGTCTCCTACTCCTCTTTATTTTCTCTTTAGAGTACCAACCCTAATTCTTTCTCCAATTTTCTCAAATAATTTGCCAAATAATCAACCTAATAATGGACTTAAAAATCATTATATGGCCATGGGAGTTTTGTTCTTGAGTATACTTTCTTTGAATAAGCCCCAATCTTCTCTACCAACTTGAGAAGATCATCTCCAGCACCTGCCCTTATTCTCTAGTATGATCCTTAGAAATTTTCTCAACTTTTAAAGGTAATCATGTCAACATTAATTCTTTTCTGATTTAGACTCAACAAGAGGAAAGAATATTCTCAAATCCTTTAAATATGTGATTTTTTTAATGCAATCTCCTCATATATGATACCATATATTACTAACTTATTTTCAAGATTATAGATTCTTAAACTTATATTTATCTTGAATTTTATTGCATGTATCATAACATACATATTATAGAAGCACATAGCATATCACTGTCCAGAGCCACATAGCAGTCATCTTAGAACTACTACAAAATTTTCCATTTTACCTCTGATTTGATTTTAGTGTAATTAGAAATTTAATTCACTAAAATACAATTTCCAACTAGCTACAAGAAAATGGGGTATTTTGCAATGGTTATCGTATAACAGTTTTAAAACCATTGTAATATAATATATTTAGTAATGCTTAAATTAACCATTACAATAGATTTTTATTTTGCAATGGTTACTATGTAACTCTTCTTAAACCATTTTGATATATTATATTTTACAATATTTTTAAAAAATGTTACAAAAGATAGCTTATTTGTCACGTTTATGTTGCAACGCTTATTTAGTTGTTACTAAATGATTATTTTGTGACGGTTTAAATAATTGTTACAATAAAATGGGGTATTTTGCGATGGTTTTTTTGCAACAGTTTTAAAACCATTGTAATATAATATATTTAGTAATGCTTAAATTAACCGTTACAATAGATCTTTATTTTGCAATGGTTACTATGTAACTCTTCTTAAATCATTTTGATATATTATATTTTACAATGTTTTTAGAAAATGTTGCAAAAAATAGCTTATTTGTCATGTTTATGTTGCAACGCTTATTTAGTTGTTACTAAATAATTATTTTGTAACGGCTTAAACAATTGTTACAAAGTAACATTTTTTTGTGACAATTTTGACGCAACATTTTAAGAATCATTTCTAAATATTAAAATTTAATGATGGTTAGCATAGCTGTAACAATAAATTCAATCATTTGTAACGTTTTATATACAACGGTTAAAAAAAGTGTTGCTAAATAAAATATTCAGAAATAATTTGATTATCCAAAAATGAAAACAATTATTTATTAATTAAGCATATATATATATATTATATATATATATATATATATATATATATATATATATATATATATATATATATATATATATATATATATATATATATAATTTTTGTACTAGTGAAGTTTAATTTAGAATCATATATATTTAAAATAACTTGTAATGATATTTACGATAACTTTACATATACGTATAATTTAGTCGTTACCTTATCCATTTAACCATATAATTAGAAATAAAAATATTTAGAAATAAAATATATTTAAAAAAAATTATTCCTTTATTTTGTATTTGTTTTAATTTATTATTTTTCTTGTACATTATCTTTAAAAGAGAAAAAAAATGATATATTGCTGTTAGATAATTTATCGAAAGTATAAATATTATATTTTTTTAAAAATAATTAAGTTTTTTAATTAGGATATTTCTCACGAACTGAGAATGTACTATTTGTGCATAAAATATATCTAATTCTCATTAATAATATCACAACTCTAATTAAAACTATGATCCCATGCATGTGGTTGAATATAAGAATTTACTCGGTTTCAAACATAGAGTATGAAGTATTTTTTCCAGATACTTTTTAATCTGTAGGAATTTTCGCTTAATATTAAACAAAAGTTTCTCAACTTCTTCAAGATGAAGTATAAATATATATGTTTATATATATATATATATATATATATATATATATATATATATATAATATTATTTTAAATAGATCTAGGTTTCAATTCTACAAATATGTTATATATGTTATAGAAATATATAATATGTAATAGTAATTTTCTTTTTTAAGAAATATTTTTGTGGAATAAATTCTTTCAGAGAGGATTGCAAGTAAAGAAACTAGATGTTTTAAGATAGTAGAGAGAAATGAGAGTGCTCGACCAGTCATTATTTTAATTGATAAGAACCAGCCTATTGGTCCAAGTAAAAATGTTGCAAACTTAAGTTCGTACTTGGGAACATTAGCTCGGAATGTAATATTACTTCCCCTTAACATTGAGACCTGGCATGCAGTCTTCAAGGTAACAAAAACTGAATTGTGGAAAATGGTTAATGTAATATTTTGCTACAAAACTAAGATATTTATCTACATGTCCATTAATAAGTTGATAATTATAAATTATTATGTTGCAGGAAAAGTTTATTATTGGCGAAGCTGCAAAAAAATGGGTATTAATTACAATTGGAGTATCATGGCGATGTTGAAAAAGTCGATTGAAAAAGAAACACTTTAACTCTCACACACGGAGATCAGCTGCAATCAATAATCGACCCATTTCAGTACCAATGCAACAATGGAAGCACATAGTAAAGTATTGGAGTTCAGAGAAATCAAAGGTACTTAATCTTACTTATATAATCAAAAAGTTAATTATCCAATTAATTTTATACATGTTTACGTTTCTTATCTTCAATTTGATTGTAGGCTGAAAGTGAGAAGAACACTAATAATAAAAAAAGTCAAAATATATGCATACAATGGGTTCTAAAAGTTTTGCTAGAGTCCGAGAGGAACATGTAATTTTTAAAATTTTTTAATACACTTATAAAAAAAATTTTGGAATGTTAATTTATTTTGGTTTGTACTTATTCAATAGAAGAAGAGACTGCCAAATGAGAAATCATCAGATGAAGTCGATATGTTTATCATGACTCACAAGAGATATGATGGAATATTAAATATCGATAATGAAACTAAGGTATCTTGAATTGTTTTTTTCATTTCCAATATATATATATATATATATATATATATATATATATATATATATATATATATATATATATATATATATATATATATATATATATATATATGGAATGTTAAATTTCAAAATATTAATATAATTTTTCTATGTTATTTGAAGTCTGAGTTATACCAGATAACTGCACAGTCATCAGAAACATCCGAAAACAAAATAGCCCGGGAAAATTTTATAAAGAAAGTATTCAAATACCATTCCGGCCGAGTATCACAATATGGAAAGGGTATTACACTATCAAATTTACAAAAACCAACAACGACTTCTCTATCTAATGATGTCATCACAGAACTACTTGCTAGAGAACAGAGAGTAGCTGAAATGGAGAGGAAGTATGAAATGATGCTTAACGGATTGTAAGACATATTAGCTCAAATAAAACAAGTTAATCCAAATATTCAGATGTCTAATTCATTTACTAGTCCTCTACCTACTGTCCCATAGCCTCTTTAAGGGGAAAGTGCCTTTTAGATACTCAAACAATATATACATCTACTGTCACATATAATTCTAAACATGTTGGTTATTTTTGTAACTCTCAGTTTCATTTTTTATAAATGCAAGTTATTAATTTTGGAATTTAGTTTTTTTATGAATTCATATAGTATGTGTGTATATAGTTTCAAGTTTTATTATTCTAATTATTCTTATAAATTTGTTTTGTAGGTGGGCCAAGATGATGATAATTCTAATATAGAAAGAGGCAAAGATACTAACGGCATGGAAAGGGACAATGCATGAAGCTTTTATTTAATTTCATTTAGTAAAACTTATTAAGTATATTTCGTTATTATTGTAAGAACATCCATAGTTATGATTTTAAGTTCAATTTGTAGTTTTTGATTTAGAACAATGGTTTGTACTTAATTATTTTGAACGTTATTATATATGTTATGATCGTTAACTTTATTTGTGTCTTTATTATTCTATTTAAATTGTTAATATCTATTTCATATATGAATGCCTAGTCCAACATGTTGGGGACATTTAAAAGGGCTCATGTTGTTGCTGTTGATGTATTTCATTTGATGAATATTTGGTAATTATATTGGTGTATAGGAAATAATATAATATGCAGTGAGATATATATTTATAATCACAACAGTTATATAAATGTTACAATTTGTTAGCTATGGTAGCCCATAAACGTTGCAAAAAAGTTAGCAACGGTTATTAGTAAATATTGTTATTCAGTATGCAACATTTTTTTGCCAACCGTTATCAATAAATTAGTAACGGTTTTAAACCATTGCAATTTAATATAACCTGCTGCAACGGTTTTTAAAACCATTGTAATAAATAAGTATAATTAGCGACGGTTTTTACAACCAATGTAATAGACATGTTCAATTGGCAACAGGTTTCTATAACCATTGTAATAAATATGTATAACTAGCAATGATTTTTTAAACCATTGTAATAGACATATTTAATTGGCAACGGTTTAGATAACTATTGTAAAAGGTTAGTATGAATTGCAACAATTTCTGATAAATGTTGCAAGAATATTGTAACATTTATCTACAACCATTACTATTGAGTTGCAATATTTTAATGCTACAGTTATAATAACTGTTGCATCGAAGATCGCAACGGTTATATTTAACCATTATAAATTTATTCTTACGGAACAGTTCTAATAACCGTAACAATATTTAATTAAAACCATTGCTATTATTATTTACAACATTGGCAAGCACAATGAATTTCAAAATCGTTGCAAATAAATTTAGCAATGATTTTGATATCTAAGGCAATTTTTATCAACCATCGCAAAATACCCCCTTTTCTTGTAGTGAGCTCACCCTAATTTAGTCATTTTTTCAAGCCAAAAATAACTTGGAAGTTCCACCAATCCTACTATACTAGGTCAGTAGTTCAGCAGGTGCAAGTCCATGGTAAAATATCCATAAATTTTGTTCAAAAATTCCATTGAGCTGATCATTCAAAATTTTTTGGAAAGATAATTGAATTATTTAAAACTGATTAAAATCTAATATTTTAAATTTAATTTTATCCTGGTAAAAAATAACTGGAAGTCTTAGCTGTTGTACCAGATCCATGTTTAGCAGCAACATGTCCATAGAAAAACAATCATAACTTTTGTTTTAGAATTCAAGTTAAGTTAATTTAAGGTTCATTCAAAAGAAAATTGAATTTGCTACAACTGTTCCAAATCTTAATTTCTAATTCCATTCTTGCCTTAATTAAACAAGACCTGGAACTCTGACCTGTCCACCAAATTGCAGCAACATAGACATATTGTTATATGTGTGCATATACTGCTTAACTTATGATATGATACATATGTATATATGTTTAATTACTCTTGTTCTTATCTCTATATGAGTGAGTTCAAAATTGTTATAGCCATGTTTAGACATACATGCCATATTCATGCATGACTGTGAATTAAATTGTGCACTACCAAATACAAGAGATCAGCAAGTAGTATAATGATAATAAAGCTATGATCGTTCTCTTAAGGATCTTTAAGTTATTATATATGACACTAACTAATATTATTATAGAAGAAAAGGTTGAATATAGAATTTATTAACTAAGATCGATTGATTATTAATTAATTAATTAGAGATTTTCAGTTAGATAGGTTAAAGCCCTCGTAGATGTATTCACTATATATATTTATACTTAATTATCTCAGTTGCATAGGCCACGTGGTCTCATATAACCAAAAAATATATTATAGAAGCACATAAATAAATAAAGTTGTAAACTTGATATTTTAATTTTTTCCTCACTTAATCATATATGTGTTTTGAGTTGACCTAAGAATAACTTATGAAAAATAAAAATAATCATTCAAAATCTAAATATACACCGTGCTTAAAGAGTTTATGACATATAAAAAACTAAGCTACGAATATATCATCAAATTATACACCATTAAAGACTTAAAAATATATTTAATGTCTAACAAGATATTAGAGAACTAAAAATATCAATTTTACATAAACAATTAAACGCAGTAAGCAATAAAACACATACCAGTAAATCATCCAAGATTTGTTATCTAACCTGAACCAACATAGAGATTTAGTTATGCATACTCATCATAGTAATCAGTAAGTGAATAAAAAAAAATTCTTTTATTAATAACCCTGAACGAGTATAGAAAACTATTCTCTACAAAAATCTCTCTTTTAACTTTTAAAAACTATAAATAAAACACATCCAAAAGGCATACAAAAACACTCAAACACATTGAGTATATATAGTCTTCAAAACCCTAACAAGAATTCTATTTAAAAGGAAATTCTAATTTAAATAAAAAATCTTCAATATTGCGCTTCAGCCGTCATGGGGGTGGTTCAATAGCCTCTTCACCTAGAGCTCTCGGCTGGGCTTATAATATTCAAATTCAGGTTGGCTGTTGACAGTCACTAGATAGTTGTCACAGTTAAGTCTGTCAATTGCTAATCTAGGCTGATCCACACTGATACGCTTCATTGTTTTTATTCATTTTCGCATAAAACCCTATAGAAAGGCCATAAAACACTAGAAAAATATTAAAGAGGGGAGTTTGATCAATAAAAATAGTTTATCATTAATTTTTTATATTAATCACCAAAATTGGATTATGAGTACACAAAATATAGTAAAATCATTACACTTCTACTCGTAATCACACTCCCAACTTAACTTTTGCTAGTCCCTAACAAGCTAAGTAAGATGTAAAATGTCTAGTTCTAAAAAAATAAAAATACAATTGCAACCACCCTAATCCTTCAACTCTTATATCGGTTTATTCATTATCATCTATATAAGGTCAAGAGCCTAGACACTGATATGGGCAGATACTGAGTAAATTAAGTCATATCTTTTCTTCTAGTTTTTAATTTTAAATTTCGTAGAGTGGGGACCTCTGATCTTATTATTTTAGAATTTTCTTTTTTCCTTAAACTATTCTAGATTGGCCGATTTTTGGGTAAATATCCAATTACAATAATAAAATAAAATCTAATGTTTTAATTTTAATATTTTTCCCATCTCATATTTATCTCCAACAGTCTATCAGCTTTATTTGACCAATTTTTGAAAGGAGTTGATCCAATGGTAAATTTGTAATTAAGATGAAGTTTAAAAGTTTTAACATGGTAGCATACTTAATTTCTAGTAGCTGTTTTTCTCCTCAAATAAATTTAGAAAAATCTGAAAAAAAATTAGGCTTTTCCTCTCGTGTTCCTCTCCATTTTCTCATTATACCTCTAACCTAATTTTTTTCTTCAATTTTCTCAAATAAATCACCAAATATTCAGCTTTCTCAGGCTAAAAATCCACTATATTACTCTATGAACTTTATTCTTGAGTTTCATTATATATGTCACCCCATCCATATTATATATGCACAAAATATATTATGGTCCAAATACACTTAGTAGTCCATTTTAGAACTGCTATAAATTTTGCATATTAACTCCGATTGATCTCATTTTAGTACTGTTAGAAATAAGATTTAGTAATCTATAATTCATCCAACTATAACAAATTCTAATTTAACTATTTACCTAGCCAAAAAAAGACTGGAAGATCATTATTTACTGTTGTCCTGATTAGTAACAAGCCATAGTAAAATGGCTATAACTTCTGTTCTAAAACTTTAATTAAGCTTATTCAAACTTTATTAGAAAGTTGATTAAATTGTATAGAACTGATCAAAATTTTAAGCTCTAAATTTAATTCTATCTTGGTAAAAAGTAATATAGAAATCTCACTTGTACTCGGTTTATAGTAAAACAACTATAACTTTTGTTCTAGAACTCCAATTAAGCTCATTTAGATTTTATTGGAAAGATAATTGAGTTTCTACAACTATACAAAATCTTAGCATCAAATTTCATATTTATCCTATTAAAATAAGACCTGGAAGTTTGACTATCTACAAAATTACGGCAGCATAGTCATATATGTTATGTCCGTGCATATGTCGCTTGACTTATGATATGATACATATGTACACATGTTTAATCACTCTTGTTTTTACCTATAAATGGCGAGTCTAGACATGTCATAGATTATGTTTAGGTATACATTCTATATTTGTGCATATACCAGTTGACTAGTGATATGATATATACACACATGTTTATTTACACCTGTTATTTCCTATACATGGCCATCTTGCTTGGAAATGATACATCACGCACGTAAATATATTCTATAATTCTTGTACCTGCTAGTATTACTCTTGTGCTTGTCACTATTACTGTGCATGTTGCTTCATATTCACGTGGCTATTAATACATGTACACTTATTGCATATGTCACTTTGATACTTGGTATATATTGCATTGTGGGTATAGAAAAATGAATGGCAGACTGAAATACGCATTGTAGGAATTTGTAGCCTCATAGCTAATTCGTTAGCGGTGTGCTATCCGATTCGTATGGAAATCGGTACTTGAGTCATGGTCCCAAATATGTACGGGATATTTAATTCACCTAACAACATGCCATTTGGTTTGTGTGAAAACCAGTACTTGAGCCATGATCCCAGATACATAGGGATTCTAATTCGCCTAGCAGCATGCCAACTGATTCATGTGAAAATTGGTACTTGAGCTATAGTTCTAGGTATATATGGGATATCCTATTATTATAGTAGCGTGCCATTCGGTTCATGTGGAAACTAGTACATGAGCTATGATTCTGGATATGTATGGAATATCTAATTAGTCTAGCAGTAATACCATCCAGTTTATAGGAAAACTGATACTTAAGCCATAGTCCCTTACGGGATATCCAATTCAACTCGCAGTGTGCCATCTAGTTTGCGTAGAAATTGGTACTTGAATCATAGTACTGGGCATGTATAGTGTACTTTTAGAATATGTGAATATAGTCCCACTATTCAATTCCAAATTAGTTGGACATAATTTGTATCCATTTGATTGATCATATTATACTATATATACTATTTACTTCATGATTCATATTTTCTTATGCATATTTTGTATTTCATAGCCCATATAAATGATCATGTTATGTTATATTTCTCATATACTCCAACATTCTTGTTTACATTTTGCACACTTGTACTTCATGGTTCATTTGCATATATCTTTTATTTGGTCCTACTAGCATGCCACACCAGAATAGTTTCTATAGCATGACATGAGTTTAGATTTATATTCTTCTTTGGATTCTAACCTCTAGGATTATCACACTCCAGGTCTACTAGCCAAGACAGTAGTAGCAGAGTAGGAGGATCTACCCCTCGAAAATCCACATTTCTAGGAGTATGCCAGGTGCCCATAGTCAGCTTCTCGTAGGATCTTCATTCTTTGGTGTATTTATCATTTCGGCGTGTATGTGCATGCATCATACTTCCTCATTCTATCCGTTGTATCCATACACTCTTGTATATAATCAATACTTATGTTTCTTTGTTCTAATACTGTACCTGAGTCTACATGAGCAACTTTTTGGTGTAAATATTACTTATCATTTTCATATACCAGTTTTGGATATTATTATATTCATACTTATCATATTATGGTAGATAGATTCAGACGTATGTTATATATCTCATATTTGCACGTTTCCATATATCTTGCTAGTGATTGTATAAAAAAATGGTTTCGTGTACTCCGGTATTGAGAGTGTCCACCGGTGACACCTTGTCCATTATTCGGACACGTACTCGGGCCAACTAATGTGATTTGGAACATCACACTAACTTTCTTAGAAATTACGGTTGTACTTAATATATACAACAAGCCATTAAACCCCAATTTTACCCAAATGGATAACTATTTCTCGTGAGGGTTTCCAATGATGTTACTCAAAAGCATCAAGAAATGGTGGTTTAAGGAATGAAATAAAATAGAAAATAATGATAAGCGTTAAAATAAAGAAAGAAGAAAAATATTTTGGTCTTTTATTTCTTTTCCTTACTAAGTTCAATTAGAAATATGCTTCCCAGAGCACAAATGCTCAATTACTTAGCTCATATGCTTAATTAACTTATACTTTCTAAGGCACAAATGCTCAATTAACCTACTAACACTCACAGTACATGTGAATACTTATGCTTCCCATGGCACAAATGCTCAATTACTTAGCTCACGTTTATAACAAAAGTTCATATGCATTGTTCATGGGAATATGCGTGCTTCCGAAGGTGGACGAACCCAACTACTTAACACTTACTTCCTTTTATGTATTATATTATATTTCTAAATATTTCTTTATCTAGAAAATTCCAGCCTTAATTACAGGCTTACTCCTAATTTTTTCTCTTGTTTTTTTTAAATGATAGGCTTTCCTTTTAAGTTTTTTTTTTGTTATTAATTCTTCATGTCTCATTGTGTAAGTTCTTGGAGTGCATATTCGTTGCTAATCTTAAGTGTGTGTGTGTGTGTGGATATATATATATATATATATATATATATATATATATATATATATATATATATATATATATATATATATATATATATATATATATATATATATATATATATATATATATATATATATATATATATATATATATATATATATATATATATATATATATATATATATATATATATATAGATATATCTTATTATATATCTATTTTTCGGATTTAAATTCACAATAAAAAATACATAAGAACTATATCTTATAAGCATCAATATTAATATATCAATGTTATAAATATATAATGATAATCTTACATTTTACTTTGAAGAAACAACAAAATTTTGAAATTTTTTAAATATTATTTTTGTGGTTTTTTTAGTTAGTTATGATACATTTATACATGTGATGCCATGTATCTATCCACCCCCAACTTAAATTATGCAATATCTTCTTCGCATCAATAATATAGCTATGCAAGCAACATTATTTTTGCATCTTTGACACTGGCAGGATCTTGTGTTTCTCTAGCACGTCTGCTCATCCTCTTCCCCAGAGTTGGCAGCATTCTCACTAGATATATGTTGATGCATCCTGGTTAGGTGTTGGATGTTACATTCTTGATGTCACTTAAGGTAGGTATTTTGTTTCTTGATGATGTTCAGCCTTGTGCTGAAGGCATTGGACATGCTTGTGATTGACTCATGTAGGCTTGCCAGAATTATTTCGAGTGGTTGGACCACCTGAGCTGCTGATTCTCCTCGATCTTGATCATGCCCTTCATGATCAATTAGCGGGGCAACTTCTTTCTCTTGTTCTTACCATTCCTACTGCTCTTGCTGGTCATATCGGGCACTCATACTCCTCCTTACTGTGGTATCCATGAAGTGCATCATCCATCAGTAGTTGATGATAAATCAATCCCATTGTTGAAGCAAATTCTCGTGATGAGAGACGACACAATTAAGACTAGTTTTGTTACTCTCGGGTGCTGGATATACTGATAGACTTGTGCCATGCATTGAATTACCATGGAGTATATAATGGAGGCGACAATGAATTAGTGCCTTTCCAAGATCATGTTTAATAATACCCCATCCCTTGAATATAATTTTGTTGTTGTGGAGGATGACACAATGTTGCATTTGATAAATAGACTCACCAATATGAATTGTCTTTATAAGTAGCCAACTTTCTAAGAGCTTTCATTTAAGTTGTAATTGCTGATGTTCGAGTAACCCTCTTAGAACCTTTGGAAGCCACTCAGCATTTCATTGACTCTATCCACAAATGATAGTTCTTCTTCAGGCAAATCGGTGATGGGGAAAGCCTTTAAGATCTTTGTCCTTGTAAAGGGTATCTCCTTACCCCTAACAATTGAAAATGCAGGCTGGTTGTTTACTGAAGATTGAAGATGTGCATAAAATTCTTGTACTATCTCAGTGCATGGTGGCACGTACTCATATAATGTATACTCTTCCAAGCTTGCTTCGTGTGCATATAGTACCAGAATGCTAGATTTTCATTAATTTTGTGGTAGTCAGTCTTTCACTTAGGCCATAGCTGAAATTCTTCGTACTCTTTCATTAACTTGTTATTTACCAGCTTCACATTTTGCTGCCTCTGAGGAGGAATGAACGCGATAGTTCTTCTCATGGTCTCTTCGAAATTGTCAACTTTGTTGGTCCCATCCTAAAAATAATATCAAAATATATCTTTTAGCAAATATTTTTTTATCAAAGTTATGATCTCTATTTTTCAAAATTATTTTTAATTATTCTTCAAGATGATTTCCAATCTATTACACAAATTACTCCAATATACCAAGTCATTGTTTTGGTCTATTTTGTAAAGCATGAATTTGATATATGGTGTGTATTCTAGCAACCCATGAATTTCTATGCTAAAAATTATCAATTTTTATTCAATTTTTACCCAAAAATTAGCATATTTTATAAAATAATTAGGGAAATTCATCCAAAGTTCATAAAAATTCACTAACTATCCTCAATCTACTAAGAAGTTAATTTCCATACTCATTCTACTCTAATTACTTCACATAATTCGTAAATCTAAGTTTTTGAGATAAAAATCTTCTTTTATGGAAATTACCCCATGAAAATAGAAGAGAATAAGACTTAATTGCTTATAGATTCATAAAAATTTGAAACAAATTATGTTGGAGGAAGTTTTGCTAACGGAAAAGATGGATCTCCTCTAGGTTGCCAAAGAAAAGGGTAGGCTAAGATTTGGTTTGAGAAGAATTGCTCTTAAGGCTATTTATACCTGAGGGTTGCTGTTGACAGCCGCTCTCGGATAAGGTTTTTATTACCCTCTAGTGGATGGCTGTCAACAGTGGCTTTGACACCGGCTTCGACATTTCTCTAGTTGAGAACTGTCAAGCCAGAATTTTATTATATTATCATTTCTTTTATTTTTGATTAGTTTCTAGAACTAATGTTAATTCTAAGTAAAAAACTAAAACCTATTAGCTTGTCCCTAATTCAAAAGTTAGTAATCAAAACTAAGGTTTGAAGATTTTTTTTGAAAATATTTTTTTGAAAAAGTTAGGAAGAAAAAAACTAAATAATTTTGAAATTTTAAAATTTTTTAAAACATCATAGGTATTAAAACATAAGTTAATTTCATATGTATCTCTCCAAATTAAAACACACAATGTCCTCAATAATTGATATTTCCATTAAATTTGTTCAGAACAAGTAAAAATCAAGAGAGAGTGGTTAGATATTACCTTAGTTCGCAACTCTCGATATAGTAACTACAAAATAAAAATTGTTAGTACAATAATATACATAATATAGAGTATGTCATTGCTAAGCTCATATCATGGAGATGTTTGAGAATTCACTACATCGTGGGATTCCTCCACGTGCTCAGGGGATTCCAAGTATTGTTTGTTACAAATATTTTTGATCATTCTTAGAATTTTCAATGTCAATTACGCCATGAGGATATACAGTTTTAACAATAAATGGTCCTGTCATCGTAAACACAACTTTTCTAAAAATAAATGAAGTCATGAATCATACAAAATTACTTTATTGGATGGACAAAAGATAAGGCATGAGATACATCGATCATGCCATATTTTCATCTTTTCCTCAAAAATGCGTGAACTTTCATATTCATCATATCATAATTCTTCCAGTTCATTCCTTTGCAATTTTCGTATTGGCCCTGTTGAGTTAAGTCTTAATTAACCGTTTTAATTGCCCAATATGCTCTATACTTAATTTTCATGGATAAAATGATAAGCTTTTCCATAAACTATTTCATAGGAAGACATGCCTGAGGGTGTTTTGTAGGCCATATGGTAAGCCCATAAAGTATCGATGAGTTGAAATGTCCAATCTTTGCAAGATGGATTAATTGTTTTATCTAATATTTTTTAATTTCCCTATTGACTAATTCAACTTATCCATTTGATTGGGGATGATATGGTGTAGAGATTTTATGTGTGATATGGTACTTTTTCATCAAATTCTTAAAAGCTTTGTTACGGAAATGGGAACCCCATTGCTTATTATAACTTTAGAAACCTCAAATCTAGACAATATGTGTTCATTGAGAAATTTGATTACTGTCTATTGATATTTATTCCTGCATGCAACAACTTCCACCCATTTAGAGGCATTATCAACTTCTACAGTATATCAATTAGAAATAGGAAATGGCCCTATAAAGTTAATGCTCCAACAATTGAATACTTCAATTGTAAGAATAGCTGTCAAAGGTATATCATTTTTTCAGGTTAAGGCACCTAATTTCTGACATGATTTGCAATATTTACAATATTTATGTGTATCTCTAAACATCATGGCTAAAGAAATCCACATTGGAGGATCTTGGCTACTTTTTTTAGACGCAAAATGCCCACCACATGCTTCTATGTGGCAGAAAACAATAATACTCTTGATCTCATCATCAGGCACACAACACCTAATGATTTGATCTAAACAATACTTGAACAGATAGGGATTATCATAAAAGAAATGGCATATTTTATGTAGGAATCATCGCTTATCTGGCGCACTTCAATGACTTGGTATTTCACCTGTAACAAAAAAATTAATAATCTCAGTGTCTCATGGAGTTGTCTTAATAGAAAATTACTGCTCATAAGGAAATAAATCCCTTATAGGTAGCTTATCATTATCAAATATTAGAACAGCAACTACGTTCTCTACCCCCTTTTAATCTCGAATTTCCAGATCAAAATCTTAGAACAGCAGTATCCATCAGATCAGTCATGGCTTTACATACTTCTTTGGTAAGAGATATTTGAGTACCAAATGATCTATAAAAACAACCACGAGTGAGACAAAAATATATATACGAAATTTATCAAGAGCAAAAACTACATTTAGAAGCTCGTTTTCTATTGTTGTGTAATTCATGTGTCCATTGTTGAGAGTCTTGCTAGCGTAGTAAACCACGTAGGACTTCTTATCTTTTCTATACTCCATAACTATTCCACTCGTGTAATTGCTTGCATCACACACAATCTTGAATGGTAGCGACCAATGCGAGATTGCATTATTGGTACTGTGATAAGCATCTCCTCGAGTATATCGAAAGTTGTTGGCATATCTTTATCCATTCAAACTGCATGTCATGTGAAAGAAGGCGATAAATAGGTCTAGCAATATTACTAAAATCCTTTATAAATCTTCTATAGAAATCAGCATGTCCTAAGAATGAATGTATATCCTTTACAATTTTAGGTATCGGTATTCTGAAAATAGAGTTGACTTTCGCCTTATCTACTTCCATCCCTTTGGATGAAACTGTGTAACCTAATCTAATATCTTTCCTAACCAAAAAGTGACATTTTTCCCAGGTCAGGAGCAAGTTCTTTTATTAACAGATTCAAGTACAACTCCTAGATTAGTTAAACATGCTTCAAAGCTATTTCCAAATATAGAGAAGTCATCCATAAATGCTTCTAAATAGTCTTCAACCATATCGCTAGAAATACTAATCATTTGAAATATTGCAGGTACATTAAACAACCCAAATTGCATCCTTCTAAATGCAAATATGCCAAAAGGACATGTAAAATGGTCTTTTCCTTATCATCTAAAGCAATTTCAATTTGATAGTAACCATAATAGTCATCTAGAAAGTAATAAAATTCGTGCCCCATAACTTTTTCGAGTAAGTGGTTGATAAATGGCAACGGAAAATGATATTTTCACATCACTTGGTTAGTTTTCTATAATCTATGCATATACGCCAACTCATAGCTGTACGAGTGGGCATCATCTCTCCATCCTTATTTTTTAACTACAGTTACCCTATTTTTCTTGGGAACAACTTGGATTGGACTTATCCAGTTATCATAAGGTATTGCATAAATGATACCAGTATCAAAAAGTTTCAACACTTTCGCTTTAAACCACTTCTTTCATGGTAGGATTAAGCGTTCGTTGTATTTACCTTATTAGTTTGGCTCCATCTTCCAAAGTAAAATGATGTGTGCAAATAAAATGGTCCATACCTTTAATGTCCACCATATGCCATCCAAAAGCTCTTTTGTGCTTTCGCAATGTCAAGAATAGATGCTCTTATTGATTCTCATCAAGGTGCGTTGAGATGACCACTAGGAATGTTTCCTTAGGTCCCAAAAAGGCATACTTGAGATCCTTGGTAGTGGTTTTAGCTCAAACATTGGGTTTGATTATCAGAAGGAATCAATTTATTTGTGCTTCGAGGTAACTCTTCGTATACTTCCATTTTAAGTATCCATCTATAACATATGAACAATGAGCATCAGTTAAGCATTTCATTACATTCACGGTACTTTCAGAATTGAGCCATTCAAGAAAACCATCATTTATTGTCAATGCAAGCTCCAATGTATCGGTGATGCATAATGATATGAGTTTCCTTCTTCACAGATTTCTTCAATATAATTATTGTCCTGCAATTCATCAGTATCAATATTTGGTTGTTTGCAGAAATTAAAAACAGTAAGCTCAAGTGTCAAGTTATCAAATAATAATTTCAACACACCATTCCTATAATTGATAAAAACATTGACATTCGCTAAAAATAAACGTCCGAGGATGATAGGAATATAGAGACATGCATTCTATACAGGTGGAATATTGGTGACTATAAACTTCGTAGGAAAATAGAAAATTTCAATTTGCATTAGAACATCTTCAATGATGCCTTTGGATATATTTCTTTCCTATCAACCAATTGTAATATGATAGGTGTAGGTTTAAATTCTCCTAGACCTAGTTGCTTGTTAACCGAGTATGGTAACAGGTTTACATTAGCACCCAAATCTAGTAGAGTTTTCTCGATATTATATTGACCTATTACACATGAAATAGTTGGACAACCAGGATTCTTATATTTGAGAGACTTTTCAAAGCAAAATAAGACTCTTACCTACTCTGTGAGGAATACTTTCTTTTGTACATTATGGTGTCTTCTAATCATGCACAAGTCTTTCAAGAATTTTGCAAATGATGGCACTTGCTTGATTTCTTCTAGTAGAGAAATATTGATCTGTACCTATTTAAAAAATTTTAGAATGTTAGCATAAGTTGCACTAATGTTTTTATTTTTCAAACATCGTGGAAATGGTACAGACGGTTTGTAAGACGAAGAAGCGATCTCTTTAGAATCACCATTGTTAGATTATTGTGCAGAATCATCGCTATGTTTCTCTTCAGTATTTCTTTTTTAAATGGGTTCTTCAAGTACTTTGCCACTTTGTAAACTAACTGCACCAGATATTTAGGTATATCATTATAAATTGATGAAGTAATAGAGTTTATACCTTCAATTTTACCTAACGTGCTAGCCTCCAATTGAGATGGTACCTTACCTTTTTCTTGAGTTTCCAGAACGGAACTGAGGTGGCTTATCTAAGATTGTAAACCACTGAAGGCTGTTGCTTTCTGATTGTTGATGGTTTATTGCGACTGGATGAATTACTACTGCGCTTGAATCATTTGATTCATTCTCTACTATATATGCATAATATTATCCTCAAGATTTTTCTTCGGTTATAGATAGTATATTGAAAGTTGATTAGAAGGTTGGATGTATTGTTATGGTATTGGATTTATGGGTGGCTTATTTTGTTGATTATACTACTATTAAGGATTCAGTTTCCTTTAAAAATTTGGATGATTCCTCCAAGCAGAATTATAAGTTTGTAAATATGGATTATTTGTTGGTTAAGGAACAATGTTAAAGGTATTAACTTGTTCATTAAATACCTTAAAAGCATGGAGAGTTGGATAATTGTGAGTTATATATCCTTGTAAATCACAAATATCAAAACTTTTGCAACTTTCATATATCACCTTTACATTTTCTATTTTCTTAGGAGTAAATCTTCAAGAGCATGATCAATCGTGCAGTTATGTCTTCAATCTCCCTCAATTTAATAAGTCCATCTCTATTTTGAGACCTTGCTACCAATTGGTTTCTTTCCGATGTATCCCCATCTTGTAGCCTTGTGAATTTTCAGCAAGTGAGTCAAACTATTTCCATACTTCATCAGCATCCCCACTCAAAAACTCACCATTACACATGGTTTATATAAATTATCTGATTGCAGTATTTAGCTTTTGATAGAAGGTGCTTACTGTCCTCATATCTCAAAGACATAATGTGGGCACGAGATTAGCAAATCTTTAAATCTATAACAAAATTTGAACAAAGGTTCATCCTCCTTCTGGTGAAAGTTAACAATTTGCTTAGCATATAGTTAGTTCGATGGGAAATAAAGATTTATTTAAGATTTTTTTTGCATCTCATCCCATTTTCCTATTGAATTCAGGCGTAATGAGTATAGCCACTTTTTTTGCTTTATCATGTAGGGAGAATGGAAAGAGCTTAAATTTTAGTTACTCTGCAGTAATGTTTTAAGATTAAGAGTAGAGCAAACCTCTTCAAATTCTCAAAAAATGCAAATATGGGCTCTTTGTATCCATCCCATAGAATTTGGGCAAGAGTTGAACTACTCCAGATTTAATTTCAAAGTTATTCTATATTCAAGAGAAATAATATGCATAAAGGTTGTGTTGTCCGATTAGGTTGTAGATAATTGCTAGGAACGTTCGACTGCCTCCGTATTGGCTGTGATCATCTTGTGTGTTAGGACCATCAAATCCAGTATTATTACTGTTATTCATGTTGCTATTATTAGTGCTCATATTATGAAGTGATTGGTAAATTGAAAGTATTTGTGGATCTGAATATGATTGAATGTTTCTACCGTCAGAGATTCTCCTCTAACTGGTCATGCAAATTTAAAATTGAACAAATTAATACCGTAGGAACCATAAGCTATACTAACATACAATAAAATAGTACGAATCCCTGGCAGCGACACCAAAAATATGATTGCGATCTAAATTATATACTCCCAAATGCAAGAGATCAGCAAGTAGAAAAAGGACAGTAAAACCAAGATCGTTCTCTCGAGAATCTTCAATTTATTGTGTCTGACACAATTAATATTGATAACCGAAGAAAATATTGAATTTAGAATTTATTAACTAATATTGATTAATTATTAATTAATTAACTAGAGAAGATCGTCAGTCAGATAGGTTAATACCTAATAGATTATTCACTAGATATATTTATACTTAATTATCTTAGTTGCATAGATCACGTGTCTTATACAACTAAGAAATATATTATTGAAGCACATACATAAATAAAGTCATAAACTTGATATTTTGCCTTTATTTCTCAATTAATTCTATATGTATTTTGAGTTGATATAAGTATGAAATATGAACAATAAAAATAATCATTCAAAGTCTAAATATACACCATATAAAGAGTTTTTGGTATATCAAAACTTAAGTAACGAGTATATCATCAAACTATACATTGTCAAAGATTTGAAAACATATTTAATGCCTAATAAGATATTAGAGAACCAAAAATATTAATTTTACATTAAATAATTAAGTATAATAAGTAATAAACCCATACTAGTAAATCATATAGGATTTGTTGTTTCCATTGTTTGCAATGTTAAGAGAGAATGCAACAATTGTAAAATCAAAACAAATTTTAATTGGAGATTTGAGAATTACGACACTCAGGATGTTTTTTCACTAATTGAGAAATCTACAATCGAGATATCTGAGGAGTATATGACAATGGAAGTATGATTAGAGCGATCGTTTTTACTTCCATTGACTATCTGGTGAAGGACCTTTGTTGACCTGAAACTCTCTCTCTATGATCTCCTATGATCTCCTTGGAATTGATTTTTTCCATCCCCGCTATCCACGTACGCAGAGTGATTTTGTAGCTTGAACAATTGTAATTGTCCCTTGATTTGCAAAAGATCGTGGTGTAACTATAGCAAGACCAGATCCGAGGGATCGTGGTGAAATTGCACCATGATTTGATTAGTGTAATAATCGCTCGCCTACGAGGATGAGATGTCTTTGTTGGCTTAGCTGACTTCTTTAATTGGCAAGATTGGAATGTCTTCCTTGGTAGAGTTGATTTTGGTCATTTGTCATGACTATTTTGAGTGTTTGTTTTCTTTGGTCTGGTGAGGATAAGATATCTTCACAACTCTTTTGTAGCGGGGTTGAGAACTTTTTTGTGGCAAGAATGGTCGCTGCTTTGACTTGTACCTTTACCAACTCAGCATGACAATGTATCACTTTTTCAGTTGGTCTTATCTTAGTGGTGGACAAATTTTATCTCTTGCAAGACTACCTTCAAATTTTTTTGAAAGGTATAAAATTTATTTCATTTCGGAATACTTTGAATCTCATATCTTCCAACTCTTAAGGGATTTCTGATTGAGATTTTGAATTTTTAAATTTCTATTTTGGTGGGCCCCAACTCCTCTCCGAACTTCAAATCATTGTCGTTATTTTGATAAGCAGCGCTCTGATCTGTCGTTCCTCTTTTGATGGGAAATGATAGCCATCGCATCTTTAAAAAGCTATATCGCATTCAGTGTGATCATCTCGACTGCCATGGGAGATGATTACCTTTTAAGCCTTACCCATAAAGCATGAGAACGCTGAGCAGCGACTCTATTTTCTCTTTAGATCGGGTTGGAGTTTCTTTGCTATTGTTTTCTTCAACCTTTTGAATTTTTCAAAAACCTTTGGTCTTCTACCTTCGTGGCACTAAAAGGAACCTCTAAGGGCAAGAAAGTCAGATATGTAGATGGCCATAGCTCCTCCAACTTTTGTTGGTAAGAGCTTAATTTCTTTCGTTGATATCAATTTCTTGAATCAATTTTAATTGGGTCTGTCTCAGGAACAATACTGCTATACGATGTTTTGATCTAGCAGTGGCTATTCAATTTTGAAATCATTGTTGGGATTTTCTTTTCCTGTTTTGCTGGCAATGATAGATCTGTGACTGATGGGGATATTTTTTTTTTCTTCTTATCACCATCACTACTAATCTTTTTTTTGCATTTTGCCAAGTTGTGGAAAGTTTTTCGGTGCAGCGACCTATTGGGGTTTCTGCTGGCTAGAGCGATGGTGTTGGATTATAGTTTGAAGGAGATATATCTTTATTGATGACCCCGATGATGTAGATAGGATCAATTTGATTTGGCAAGATGATCCCAAGACTCTGCATTAGATCACCACCACCATTAAGTTTGCTGGTTCTGATGGAGGAAAACTATGCAATCCTCAATTTATCATTGGCGACGCACTTAAATTTGAGGATACTTAGGGTATTGAGCCAATTTCTTGGTATTATGACTAGAAAGGAATAGTACATACTCTTTCTCCCTTAGAATGCCATCACTCTCTTTTATACTTCAGGACTTGTACAGAGGATCGACTGATGAAATGAGATTTTACACCGAGGCAGGATTCCCTCTCAATTGGACAATTCACCGAAGGGGTGTGACTTCATTTAGAGCAGTTCTTTGACTAAGGTGATGGATTAACTTTCAGGAGTAATTACTTGAGATATACCGGTGACTGAAAAACTGGTGATGATTAGAAGTTTAAAGAATGAACTAATTAGATCAAATGAGTAACTACCCGATAGTGAATTTTCGCACACTCGGGTGGATTAACTCCAGTAAAACTAAACGGTGGACATGCCATACTGGCTTTTTTTTGGATAAGTACGCGACCAGGTTGCATGAGCTAGGTTTGTATCGAGCCATACGGGCTACCCAATATATAATCAGCAACAATGCTGCATAGTTCTTTATTTTGCTAGATATATATACTCCATCTTTTGATACTTTCTTCACACCTAATAGCAAGCTTGGCATTAGGCTCTATGATATGTGGATTGTATCAGGGCTGCTGATGGGGGATCATCCTTGGGAAGAGTACTTTCCAACGTTGCAAAAATTGAAGGTGCTTAAACGTCGGAACTCTTCGGTTTATATAATGTTGTGAGAATTGGTTTTTCATTTCCACATTGGGATCGATGTGATAGGTGTTAGAAGGAACTTTTGTTTGGTACAAGAAATTGGCCGAATATTTCTTTGCAAATCTCGATGGATAGGGGCTAATCACTATCAATGGTCCACTCTTGGTCGAGAAACTAAAGAAATGTTTGGAACAATTCACCATTCCTAAGAGAGTGCTTGATGAAAATGTGGAAAGTCTTACTGAGAGAATCCTTGATGCTTGGTGCAGTTTTAGCCAGCTATTTGGCTTTATGGCTAAAGAGGTGCATAGTTCCTTCCGTGCTTAGGGAGTATCTAACTTTGAAGGATCTTTATCCCGCCATTTTGCTAGCTAGCAAAAAAATTCTTAGGCTTACTCCCAGCCAGGATCTGTAGAATCCATGAGGGATTGAAAGCTTTCTGCCAACATTTTGTTAGAGGGCAGAAGTAGAGCCCTCAAGTTGAGATACCTTATGCCTATTTGATGGCATGGTTTAAAACCCACTATGAAGAGTTGTTGACCGGCGGTGCCAATGCTGATAAGGAGAGTCTTCCCACTCTGTCAATTCAAAAGAAAGTAGTGGAGACACTAGTACTTAGTGTAAGCGACGAAGGCTGCAGATCTGTATAGTGCCTATAGATTCTTCAAGTTTTTTTCCGATATGGATGCAGTTGATCTTGGGGTTGTCTTTTGTGACACAAGTTCGTTGCCTGCTAGGATTTTTGGGTGGCTGCATGGTATCTACTCTTCACATTTGGTGTATCGCAGCGACAGTGTTTGTGAATGGGCCCCATACTTCCCAAGTCAGCTTGCCAGGCAATTCGATTATGATCAACTGCATGTGGGTAGTCCTTACAGGGCTTTAGAACACAATGACTATTTGATCAATGGCGTCAAAGCTTGGAGGCATTTTATTTTGTCTTCTACTGGTGTTACCTTTCGAATGCCAACAAGGAACCCTTTACTGTTGACTACTTTGGCTTTTTACTAGTGGTATAGTGAAGTAATACCATCAAGCCAGAATATAGTCTTTATCATAGCAGGTTGGTGCATATTCACAGGCATTACGCTGAAGCTGTCGCCAAGTCCAAGACCTTAGAAATTGTAGAATTTAAGGAATACATGGCCATTGCATCCCATATTAGACCAATTGATGAGGAAGTCTCTTCCAGTGAGGTTGAAGAGTAGAATGAGGAACTAGAGGGTGAAGCTACATCCACTGTCGTGGTTTTGTTTGTAGGGGAGGGTGAGAGTGATGTGCTGGAGGAAGGCTCCGATGATGCACCCTTAGCGTGCCTTGCCATCCGAAAGAGGAAGGTGAGAGCTGATGATTTCCATGATCCAGCCCGTAGCCCTATTGTTTCCAACATCATGCCAATAGTTTCTAGTGGCGATGTGACGCAAACTATCAGAGTTGCTGTTCTCGCTTCACCACCCCCGGTTCCTTCAACTTTCCCATCATAGGCTCCGGTGGCTAATGTTGTTGTTTCGCCACCGCCACAGCCAAGGAAAAGCAGGTAGCTTGTGCACTGGGCCAGGTTTTTCTACCATCTTCTATGTCATCCATAATTGCAGCAGTGGGAAGGATTGCAACAGCCACCCAACCTAGCATGGATGAAGCTCTAGCATAAGCTGTATGAACTAATACAACTGTTAGGAGAAGGTAATTGCTCTCCTAAATTCTATGACTTTGGATCCCTTGCCATTTTTCCTTGAGTCTCCTAATCTTCAGGTTTCGAAGCTTATAGCTTCTTTATGGAACTGCGGCTGATATGAACAAGGGCACATCTACAGTTGCCGGCGATGCAGGCAAGGCTGTAAGTGGTGATGGTCCTCAACCCTCTTCAAGTGTTTCTCTTGCTGCCCACGATGCTCCTATTGCACAAGTCGATAGTCCCCTTCAGGAGTCTTCTGAACTTGATGAAGGAGTGAAAGAGCCGATGCAAGTTGACAAAGACAACTTGAGAGAAGAAAACCAAGTAGCTTCAGCCTACATTGTTGATAAAGGGATGACTACACGATCGATGATAGCAAAAGTGATGATGATGGCCAAGTTGCTTCTACGGACATTCCGGTGGAACAAAATAATTTACCTGCTTTAGGCCTGCTGACGTATACACAACAGCCAAAGTTTCAGGTATTAATTCCTTATGACCTTTACTTATGCTACTTCGCCAGCTATATGTGCAATATACATGCTTTCCTTTCACATTTGCAGCTATTATACACAAAATTTATCTTTGCTGCAATGTAGATTTTATGACGCTTCATCCTTCACTAGACTTTGTACCATTACATATTTCACTTTTTTCGTGAGTGGTGAAATCGGTGCGTTTTGGTTAGCTTTAGACCCAGACCGATCATTCGGTAGACTTTCTTAATTTCTTATTTTAGGATTTTCCTCCCTTTATGTGGGTATCCGTGCGTACTTTATTGAACGTGTTGCAGTCCTACCTTGACGTTCTCTTTCTTTTAGATATTTCTACCAAATCTCAGCATAGTGTGGACACGATTATGGATTTGGTTTCTTCGCTAGATAATTCAACTCCAATGGATGTTTCCGCATCTCTTGGTACGCCAGTGGTCCTTCCCACAGGCGATCCCATATCTCCAACAATGGATACTGCACCATTGGTAATAGATTCTGCACCTTTGGTAGTGGATTCTGCACTTCTTCAGGCTAGTACTTTGGTTTCTCGGATCGCCCCTTCCTTTGATTCTTTCTTAAATTTAAATTTGAATGATCTAATAACAGGAATTTTCTTTCTACTTAAACCTGACTTGCAAATAATCAAGTCCGCATCAGTGATGGCCATCCATGCCAGTTTGTTTAGAAGTGTAGAGACAACTTTTTATGAAACTCTGAAAAATTGCATGAACACGGTGATGACTGATAAGCATGTTCCCATCGAGGATTTGATAAATATGTTCTTATCTTCCATGTTAAGCGCTACAAAATAGATGAGCTTGGAAGAAATACAACCAATATGGGCTTTAGTTGTGGATTTCTTAGTGGCAAGTGTTGATTGGAAGAATTCTCTTTATAGCCTTCCTTCAAGCAAGATAGAAGCTGAATTTTGATACCTCATGGGAGAGTCTGAAGGAAGAGCTCAGGCTCTCTTGGAAGAATAGGAGGAAGTGGCTCAATTTTTAGCAGAAGCCAAATCATCAGATTAGATTTTTTTTATCTGAGGTGAGAGTGACCGACATTAGCTTGCTATAGCAGACCAATAGCCTCTTTGGTTTAAGAGTAGCATTGGAATAATTGATGGCAGATATTCATGCTAGTGAGCTGAAAATCCAGGACTTATCCACTCAACATCTTGAATTGAGGAGAGATTCAATTCCATCAGGAATTTGTAGTACAATTAAGGACACAACATGAATCTCTCGAAACAAGGCTAAGCCAAATTCCATGGTGTTCACCAGAGGAATTAAAGAGGCTAGCTAAAGAGAATGTCTGAGCTATTTAGGAGGAGCTCAAGAATTCAGCCAGAGCTAAATTTCAGTCGTTATAACGACATTAAAGATATAATCTTTATTCGATAATAATGTTTAAGTTAAGCTCCTCATACACTTATTTGGTTTTCTTCGCTCTTGTTGTGACTATTTGATGACACTTTGATTAGCGTTGCGCATGTAGGCAATTGTTTGTTCTGGCAAGGTTAGCTTCCCCCAAATATTTGTTTGTCTTAGTTTTGCAGTACCATAGGTTTGATGTTGAATAAGGTTTTATTTTATGTTTTAATGTTGTGTTGGCTAGAGGTTTGATATTGAACTTGTGGTTTGACATAAGGTATGTCTTCAAACTTGGTAACTACTTTGAGTTGCTAGGAAACTAACAATTTTTTTGACTTAACAAGCAAAATCTAAAGAGGTTCTATACTAGACTTGATAGACTTGGCTAACTTGGGTCATTTTAGAGGTTTGATATTAATTTGTGGGTTTATTGACTTGGGCTTTTTTCAGAAGTTTGATATTGAACTTCATAGTTTATTGAGGATTTTTGGACCTTTCAGAGGTTTAATATTGAACTAGATGGGCCTAATAAATTTTGGGCTTTTTAGAGGTTTAATATTGAACTTGATGGGCCTGAGAAATTTTAGGGTTTTCAGAGGTTTAATATTAAACTAGATGGGTTTGAGAAAATTTGAGAGTTAACTAGCTGGATACAATTGCAATTTGCATTTTTGGCAAAGAAAGACAAGCCAAAGCTATGCTAACTTCTTCTTCATTTTTTAATAAACCGAAGAAACAGATCTGTTGGCAGTGAAAATTTCTGAATTAAAAGAAGGTTTCCACAACAGAACGCGGAACAAATCCATAGCTTCGCGTCTGGCTATTTTTAGCCTCGCGTTTGAGTAAACGCGGAGATGTTCAATAGCTCCGCGTTAGCTCCGCACACTGGTTATTTAGCGCCGCGTTTTGATGCGATTAAAGCTCCGCGTGAGCAGATAACCAGAAACTCAAATTGATTGAGATTATGATTTGGGCTTATCCAAATACCAAATCAAGTCCAATCAGAATTCTAAATCAAGAGATTTAAATCAATATTAAATATTTGATTGGAATCCTTGATGAGAGTAAATTCTATTTAGATAGAAACTCTCAAATAATCCTGGGGATATAAATACCTTCTCGGTGAAGCCCTAGGGGCTTCTTCTGGTTTTTGGGCACCCTTCGGTTGGTTTTACCCTCTTTTCGACTTTAGTCTTCTTTTTGATCCTTTGGCAATTCAAGTACGCGAGAGAGCCTTGAAGCCTTTTTGTGAGCATCTTCCTCTTAGAGAATTCAAGTTACGCATAGAGCCTTGAATTCGTGAAGAGCAAAGACCAAGAATATCGTCTACAGTCGGCCGATATCTTCAAAAGAGAAGATTTCAACGTACTGATCGTCCAAAGGAACTACTATAGATCCCATCGCCACTGATCCCACGTTTATATTGTAAAAGAGAGAGATTAAAATATAAAATCCTCTCGTTTGTTCTCTTTATATCTTGTTCACTTCTATTGTAATCTAAGTTGTATTCAATGGGAGGAAGCAAAGAAACTTTTACGGCGAACAAACTGGCGACCACAGTGGGAGCCATCTCTTTCACTGATGAAGAGATTGTGGCGCAATCGGACGTTGAAATGATCGGATCCGAAGTAGACATGCTGGTTGTTGAAATCGACCAGCAAAAGTACGAGGAGTTCCTCTCCTCTGGATCAGGTGACTTGGATGAGACACGGCACTATCGTCGCATGTACTCCAATGCCCGAGCGACGGGTAGAAAGGTATCCACCGAGAGACGGGGATCCTTGGAGACTGCGGCTATAGGGCCGGAGTTCACACAAGAAATCCTAGCCGAGGATGAGCTTCCGACTGCCGAAGAAGACCTGGGGACTGGATTGACCAGGACCCAGCTCCGAAACAAGAACCGGAGAGCGAGGCGTAGAGCCCTCAAAGTCCGCCTTGGACGCAGAGCTAATACCAGAGGACGCGAGGCTATGGTCCCTCGCAAACTGGCTCGCGCTACCCGCGAGACCAGTCTCTACCGCGTTAAACTCGAAGTTACAACTTGCCTTAAAAACAAGGAAAAGTCAGCGCGTGATATTCCGCGCGAGGCTACTGCTGAGCTTAGCGAGAGACGCGAAGCCAGCGAAATTTGCACTAGTCGCAAAATATCTGACACTCGCGAGAAACGCGAGTATAAAAATTCTATAAAGCCAGCGTGTGATATTCCGCGCGAGGCTACTGCTGAGCTTAGCGAGAGACGTGAAGCCAGCAAAATTTGCGCTAGTCGCAAAATATCTGACACTCGCGAGAGACGCGAGTATAAAAATTCTGTAAAGCCAGCGTGTGATTCTCCATGGTAGGCTGATACTAAGCTAAGCGAGAAATGCGAGGCTACTTGCGAGAAACGCAAGACTTATGACACTCGCGAGAGACGCGAGTATAAAAATTCTGTAAAGCCAGCGTGTGATTCTCCACGCGAGGCTGATACTAAGCTACGCGAGAAATGCGAGGCTACTTGCAAGAAATGCAAGATTTATGTAAAGTCAGCGTGTGATTTTCCACGCGAGGCTGATACTGAGCCAAGCGAGAAATGCGAGGCCAGTAATGCTTGCAAGAAAAGCAAGATATCTAATACTCACGAGGAACACGAAGATGATTGGCAAATTGTTGTCAGTCGTAGAAATCGCGCGAGACGCGAAGTTATGACTTGTGATAACCACAAGGGTAAGCCAGCGTATAGGAACTTTATTCCACGCGAAGCTAAGACTACAGAAGAGAAACTTCTGAAAACACGCCAAGCCAGCGTAAAACGGGAGGCTGGCGTGGATAAACGCGGAGCTACTCTTCAGGTTCGCGATACTAAATGCAGAGCTATTCTTCAGGCCTTCAATATAAAACGCGAGGCTACTTCTAAGCCCTGCGAGGATCAATCCGACTACAGAATCAGGGTTGATCAGTCAAAGAAGCTTCAGTGGGTTCCTAGACCCTCTCAAAAGTCAGATGGACTTCATGATTCCATGGTTAAAGGCGCTGATCTCAGGGAGTATCTATCCAAAAAGAGAGGCATAGATCAACTTCACGCTGAACCTGTTTGTCACTGTCAGCAGCTTTTGACGGCAGTGTCTGCTGATGGACAACTGTGGCTGCAGTAAGAGCAGGGTATCTGTATTCGATCGACTAACCGAGTCGGACAAGAACCCTACTAAGAAGCCGAAGATTGCTTCCCTAAAACAATGGAGAGCTGTGACCTCCAATATGGTAGGGAGAGGGAAGAAAATTATAGAGACGGATGATGATTCAGAATCAAGTGATGAAGAAGCTCATCATCTCACTCGACTGAAATCAGGAGCCGTCCCGCCTCGAAATTATAAGAGGCTTGCAAGGGGTTCTTACGACGAGGACAGTGATAATTCAGCTATAGCTTCGCCTCCATCCTCTATGTCATCTCAACTACAGAAGTCAGCATCGCACATGGCAGATAAGTCTGACGATATCAATCAGAGATTTGAAGCTCAAGAAAAATTAATTCGCGAACAACAAAAGATGATTGAAGACCTTAAAGTCATGCTATCGAGATTTGTGGAGGATAATGCCAAAAAGGGCAAAGAAACTCTGAATGAAGAAGAACAAGAGGAGAAAGCCCACTCGATGCACGAAGACGAGGATAGATTCTCTTTTCATGATCCACATGGAGAAAAGATAGAAAAATTACAGAGTCAACTCGAAGCGCTGATGCGTAAAAAAGAGTTGAAAGAAACAGGGGTCTCAAGACCGTATCCTCCTGAATGGGATATGATACCTTACCCACAGAAATATAAGCCGCTCAAGTTAGAGCCGTATGACGGGAAGGGATCGCCCAGTCAGCATATATATTACTTCTTGTCCCAAGCAGGACATTTGATGGGTAATGACCCAATCATGACCAAAGTATTCGCAAGTACTTTGCAAGGGCCTGCCTTTACTTGGTTCATGCAGCTGCTCCCAGGTACTATTAATACCTGGTTAGATGTAGAGAAATTATTTCTCTCACGTTTCTTCGAGGATGATACCGAGATTACGGTTCATTCCGTCCTTGCAACTTGACAAGGGGAACAAGAAACGGTAAAAGAATTTATAGAAAGGTTCCGGGAGAAGTCCGTGCATTGCAAACACGGAATGGTCCAGGAAACTCTTGTCGAAACTTGTCGACACAATCTTAAGACCAATGTGCTCCTAAAAATGGGGGCCGTAGAGTCTAAGACATGGAGGGATTTGCTCAAACAGGGAGAGCAAGCTAAGCACTTGATTCGTCGAGTTGAAGAATCTCGTGGATCAAGAAGTGCTGGGGGTAGTAAGTCATATACCCAAAATAGCAGCAGTAAGAATAAAGGAAAAGCAGTGATGGCATCAGAAGCTGCTCCTCAGAAATCAAACCCTCCACCAAAGCCGAAGCCCCAAAATCAGCAGGGCTCAAGGCAAAATAGACCGCAGCAGGAGAGAAATTATACTTTCAAGGCGGAACAGACGCCTATCCTCTTTCACTTGCTCCAGAAGAAGGAAATGCTAAAACTTCCAGAGAATAAGAAGCCAGAAGACGCTGGTAAGACTAAAGATCCCAACTACTGTCTCTATCACAGGAATGTTGGGCACCCTACTAGGGATTGTTTTCCTCTTAAGAACAGAATCCAAGCGCTAATAGAAGCTGGAGTTCTGACGCTTAAGGAAGAGCAGAAGAAGGTCACTGCCAATATGGCAACCATAGTGGTTGGAACCCACGAGTTCTCCGCAGGAGTGACCCCAACCCCAAAGGGTAAGATGGTCACGAAGAACCTTGACCCTCATAACAGAGCCCAAGAAGGACTTGTCCCTGTGACGACCCAAAAGGGGAAAGTCATGTGGGTTCATCCCGATTTGCTAGAGGATGAGCAATGGACTACTGCAAGAGGTCAAGGGAAGAAGCGGACTATTAATGCCATTTCTGCAGATATAAAGGAAGAATACATAGCTTCGGGAGCCTTCACAGATTCTGAAGAAGAACCCAAAACTGTGGCCACTCATCAAGATGGGGCAGGCCCTTCCGGTACTCGATCCGAAAAGACATATCTTAAGGACTACACTAGAGTAGATCCGAAAGACATCTATGCGGAACTCGCAAAGCCCGCAAAACAGAAAGGACTTCGCTTCCAGAAGAATCCTATTAGAGAGGAAGGAGCCAAGGAGACTACCTTCAAGTTTGACATAATTGCTCAGTTGACAAATATCCCAGCACGAGTAACGCTTTACGAAATGTTGAGATTATCAAAATCAACACGTGAAGCTCTAAGAGAGGCCTTGGCAGACTCTGAGTCATTCCTAGCTCAGATTATCGAGCCGGCCAATGAAGAAGAACAGGACTCTTGCCCCCGCTATCACCAAGTGAGGAGGCAGGTCCCACAAATTGTCTTCTCCCCAGAAGACATGCAGGTGAGGAATATAAAGTATAACAGGCCTTTATATTTCACCGGGTATGTCGGATCCACAAAGGTGGACCGAATTCAGATTGATCCGGGCTTTGCACTAAGTGTCATACCCAGAAGGTTGATGCAGCTGTTAGGAATTTCCCTCCATCGTCTGACACCAACCAATACAATGATATACGGGTTTAATGCCAATAATAGCCGTCCCCTCGGAAAAATCCGACTCCGATGTCAGATCGGGGATTTGAGGACGGAGGCTACATGCTACGTCATTGATGCAGATACCTCCTACAACATTCTATTGGGGCGGCCTTGGATCCACGCTCACATGATAGTTCTGTCGACTCTTCACCAATGCATGAAATATTGCGATGAGGAAGGAGAGGTCCGGACACTAATTGCCGACAAGCAGCCATTCAAAGGGTTGGAGAATTACTTCACGGATGCTGCACTTTATAAACCAGCCCATGAAGTCTCTAATGACGATCCTAGCGAACCTCCAAAGCCCGATGACTGTGGCAATGAAACCGACATTGAGTACGAGCTTCCTGGAGAAGATGATGGGGGTGATTATGAAATCAACCCTCACCTAGATTTTAGTTTGAGTCTTGATAATATAGTGGATGTAATAGAGAGTGAATGGGTTATTAATGAAGACATAAAGTTAGTCTACGAGCATGCTGTAGCTACTGAGTCCGAACCCTCTTGTACTTCCACTGAAGTGGATGGCCTATCCGAACTTGAAGTTCTGGCGGCATATCATTTGCCACTTAGGTCATCCCTCCTCTCCCGGTCTAAAATAGCTGAGGAAAAAGGTCACTACTTCGAAGGGACTCCTCGGAGAGGGTCCCAAAAGCCGATTATGTTCGGCAGGGTAATTACGTCACCCTGGCAAAAACAAAGCAGTGAAAGTGATGAGCAAACATCACCCAAATTTCACCTGTATGAACAAAAATCCCGGCAGATGATGGAGAGGATGGGTTATAATCTTACCCAGAAACCGGGATTGAACTTTGGAAAAGGGCGACGGAACCTTATACTCTCGTTCAGACCGAGAGGAAAGAGCCCTGATTATTATCAGAAGACTCGCAGGGGGTTGGGCTATGTATCTACTCCACCCTCATCGCCACTAAAAGATGAAGAGAGTTCTTCGGCCAAGGAAGATACATCTTCACCCAATCATGACTCGGATATAAGTACCGGCGCTTGGTTTCAGTCCTTGACAGCCAATATGGTTTCAGCCGCCCTAGAAAGCGACGAGGAACCAATTGATGTTCAAGACGATTCCTGGGCTAAGCATATGGACACTCTCTGGGATGTCCGCTTTGAGCAGCGTGATCCGCCCACTGAAGACAAATTGATACAAGTCAACATGGGAACGGAAGAAAATCCGAAACCCATCTTCATAAGCGACACGCTAACTCCATTAGAAAAGGAGGAACTTATATCTCTTATTAAAGAGTATATAGACGTGTTCGCATGGAATTATGAAGACATGCCTGGGCTTGACCCTCAATTTGCCACACACCGGTTAAATATAAAAGAAGATGCCAAACCTGTTAAATAACAACAGAGGCATTTTCGACCGGAGTTGATGGAGGCAATAGTTGCTGAGGTCAATAAGCTTATAAAATCCGGATTCATCCGTGAAGAACAACATCCTGATTGGGTTGCCAACATAGTGCCGGTTCGTAAAAAGAACGGCAAAATCCGGATATGCATCGACTTTCGGGATCTGAACACTGCATGTCTTAAGGATGAATTTCCACTTCCCATCACCGACGTGATGATAGACAATACTTGTGGTTATGAGAGGATGTCCTTTATGGATGGCTTCTCAGGATATAACCAGATCAAAATGCACCCGGATGATGAAAAGAATACAGCTTTCAGAACACCGCTGCGGGTATACTGCTATACGGTGATGCCATTTGGGCTAAAGAATGCCGGTGCCACTTATCAACGTGCAATGAGCACTATATTCAAAGAGCATCTGCGCAAGACGATAGAGTGCTACGTAGATGACTTGGCGGTCAAAAGTAAAAATAAAGAGGACCACCTTCAAGACTTAAGAACAGTCTTCGATCTCATGAGGAAACATCATTTAAAAATGAATCCCACTAAGTCAATTATGGGGGTGTCGAGTGGAAATTCCTTGGGCTCATAATAACTTCAAAAGGAATTTTCCTCGACCTTGAAAAGATAAAAGCAATTAGCGAGATTCCGTCTCCCCGCAATCTTAAAAAATTGAGGGGGTTACAAGGAAAGCTCGCTTATATTCGGCGCTTCATTTCCAACTTATCCGGACGTTGCCAGCCGTTCTCTCGACTTATGAAGAAGGGGGTTTCTTTTTTATGGGATGAGCCATGTCAACAGGCCTTTAATGACCTTAAAGAATACCTCACCAAACCTCCCATTCTTATGGCACCAGTCCCTGGGCAACCCTTCCTTATATATGTAAGAGCCATGGATAATGCTTTAGGAGCATTACTTGCTCAATATAATGAGCACGGCCATGAACATGCCCTCTATTATCCAAGCAGAACAATGATCGGGGCCGAGCAGCGGTATATCCCGATTGAAAAGGAATGTTTAGCCCTAGTGTTCACTATTCAGAAAATGCGACACTATCTTTCTGGGCAAACAATTCATGTCATATCACGGGTTAATCCCCTGAAAATTCTGATGACAAAGCCGGGATCTTTAAATGGCCGGTTGGCAAAATGGGCATTATTGCTGTCACCATATAATATACATTTCGTCCCTCAAAAAGCCACAAAGGGACAGGCAATCGCCGATTTTCTTGCAGACCATCCAATCAGGTCTAATACCAAACAGACGTCAGAGGTCAACACAGTTAGCAAGGAACAAACATGGAAAATGTTTCTTAATGGTGCTGCCAGCCGATCTGCTGCTGGAGTGGGGGTTGTGCTAATCGCCCCACATAAACATATATTGCCTAACGGTTACTCATTGACAGAACTGTACACGAATAATGTCGCCGAATACAATGCGCTCATTATCGGCCTGAAGATGGCTCTACAACTGGGGTTGAACTATTTAGAGGCGTATGGAGGCTCTAAACTCATCGTCAATCAGATGACGGGCGAGTATGAAGTCAGACATGAAGCCCTCATCCCCTATCACTAGCTAGCCATTGAACTAGCAGGGTACTTTTAGCAATTCTACATCTCTCATATATCTCGGAATGAGAATGTATATGCAGATGCCCTTGCCGCATTAGCAGCAACATTGGCGATCCCGCCAGGTGAGGCTAAAAGCATCACCATTGGAAGCAGAGAGCTCCTCCATCTAGATACTGTTCTTCAAAATAAAGAAGTATGCCAAGCAGGCTAAACTTTGGAACCCCGTGATTGGCGATTTCCATTTGTGGATTATGCTTTATATGGGATATTACCAGAAGATCCTAAGGAAGCCACCTCGATAAAGAGGAAGGCCCAAAGATTTTATTATGACCATAAGCTTCAGAATTTATATAGAAAGTCAAGAGATGGTCTGCTACTACGCTGCATATCAAAAGCAGAAGCAGATGAAGTGCTGAGAGAAACACACGATGGAGTACGTGAAGCTCATCAGCCCGGTCCTAAACTTGGAGACCGTATAAGAAGGCTAGGATACTACTGGCTGAACATGATCTCGGAAGCAATGGCATACGCTAAACGGTGCCATGCATGCCAAATACATGCCAATTTTATTCATCAACCCTAAGAATACTTGCACAATACCATTGCAAGTTGGCCATTTGAAGCATGGGGGATGGATATTGTGGGGCCTATAACTCCTCCGTCATCCAGAGGACATCGGTTTATTATTGCAATAATCGATTATTTTTCAAAATGGGCCGAAGCCGTGCCCATGAAAGGGGTGAAAACGACAGATATGATCAAGTTCGTCAAGCATCATGTCATTTACAGCTTCGACGTCTCCCGACGGATTATTCATGATAATGGTCCGCAATTCATCAGTCAGGGATTCTCCAGATTCTGCAATAAGTTCAGAATCAAAGATATTGCTTCAATGCCATATAACCCCGCAGCTAATGGGTTGGCCGAAGCCTTCAACAAGACGATTATTAAACTCCTTCGGAAGTTCGTCTCTTCTAATAAACGAGATTGGGATGAAAAGGTAGGAGAATGCCTGTGGGCTTATCGCACCACTGTTCGCACCTCTACAAAAGCTACTCCATTCTCTTTGGTCTATGGAAGCGAGGCCGTCTTACCTCTCGAAGTCCAGATTCCTTCATTAAGAGTGGCTGTAGCCACAAAGATGACGACAGAAGAACGCCATCATCAAAGATTTAAAGAATTAGAGGCGTTGAATGAAAAGCGTCTCAGGGCTCAACAACAAATTGAGTTGTATCAAGCCCGAATCTCACAAACGTTCAATAAGAACGTTAAGCCAAGGACCTTTAAACAAGGAGACTTGGTTCTGGCTGTTAAAAGGCCAATGGTTCTAACCCACAAGACTAAGGGTAAATTTGAACCCAAGTGGGAAGGACCATTTGTTGTGGAGACAGTATACTCCAGTGGAGCCTATCGCTTAATGAATCAAAATGGCGAGAGGATGATGATGCCGATCAATGGCAAATTTCTGAAGAAATACTATTCTTAATATCCCTGGAGGTACGAGTCTCCCTTTTCTTAGGCATGCACAGTTTGGCGCCTCTGACATAAACCTGGTGTGTCTGGGTCTCAAGTTTGAACCGCCTCCAGTCTTTTCTTAGGCATGCGCAGCTTGGCGCCTCTGACCTAAACCTGGTGTGCTTGGTTCTCAAGTATGAACCACCTCCAGTCTTTTCTTCGGCATGCGCAGTTTGGCGCCTCTGACCTAAACCTGGTGTGCTTGGTTCTCAAGTTTGAACCACCTCCAGTCTTTTCTTAGGCATGCACAGTTTGGCGCCTCTGACCTAAACCTGGTGTGTTTGGTTCTCAAGTTTGAACCACCTCCAGTCTTTTCTTAGGCATGCGCAGTTTGGCGCCTCTGACCTAAACCTGGTGTGCTTGGTTCTCAAGTTTGAACCACCTCCAGTCTTTTCTTAGGCATGCGCAGTTTGGCGCCTCTGACCTAAACCTGGTGTGCTTGGTTCTCAAGTTTGAACCACCTCCAGTCTTTTCTTAGGCATGCGCAGTTTGGCGCCTCTGACCTAAACCTGGTGTGTTTGGTTCTCAAGTTTGAACCACCTCCAGTCTTTTCTTAGGCATGCGCAGTTTGGCACCTCTGACCTAAACCTGGTGTGTTTGGTTCTCAAGTTTGAACCACCTCCAGTCTTTTCTTAGGCACGCGCAGTTTGGCGCCTCTGACCTAAACATAGTGTGTTTGGTTCTCAAGTTTGAACCACCTCCAGTCTTTTCTTAGGCATGCGCAGTTTGGCGCCTCTGAGCTAAACCTGGTGTGCTTAATTCTCAAGTTTGAACCACCTCCAGTCTTTTCTTAGGCATGCGCAGTTTGGCGCCTCTGACCTAAACCTGGTGTGCTTGGTTCTCAAGTTTGAACCACCTCCAGTCTTTTCTTAGGCATGCGCAGTTTGGCACCTCTGACCTAAACCTGGTGTGTTTGGTTCTCAAGTTTGAACCACCTCCAGTCTTTTTTTTATGCATGCACAGTTTAGCGCCTCTGACCTAAATTTGGTGTGCCCAGTTCAAGTTACGCGATTAGAGCCTTGAACAGCCTCCAATCTTTCTCTTAGGCATGCGCAGTTTTGCGCCTCTGACCTAAACCTGGTGTGTTTGGTTCTCAAGTTTGGACCACCTCCAGTCTTTTTTTAGGCATGCGTAGTTTAGCGCCTCTGACCTAAATTTGGTGTGCCCAGTTCAAGTTACGCGAGAGAGCCTTGAACAACCTCTAATCTTTCTTTTAGGCATGCACAATTGAGCGCCTCTGACCTAAAATATATGAATTATCCAGCGCCGACTAGGCAATGGGGAGAGAACCAGTTTCTCGCCAACCCCTTCATGCTGGGGGTAAAAAGTATGAATTACCCAACGCCGATAAGGCAAAGGGGAGAGGAAAAGTTTGGCATTTAAGCCCAAACGAAATTCTCGACAACTCACCATGTTGAGGGGAATAACATGGCTAGCCCAACTCAAACGGTAGTTGGTAAAGGCTAATCAAATCCGTTGATAGTTGGGGGTTTGCTAAAAATCCCATAAACCCTGTCATGTTAAACTCTTACCTCTGACAGTATGATTCGGAAAATTGTGCCTAAACAATACTGAAAAATAAATCATTTTGATGATAGGTTATCTGTGGTGCAAACAAATTCGGTAGCCAGCAGACAAAAGAATCAAATGATTATCTTTATTACATCAAAAGACTGAAGTTACAAAAATTCTTTCTTTTATAACAAGTTCTTATTACAAAAAGAATGAAGAATAAAAGAATAGAACAAAATTATGGATCTCCTAGGTGCTTCAGCTTATTCATCGCCTTGTCAATCACCTGACGACGATTTGCTTCTATGGTGTGTTGAGCCTGCTGAAGTAAGACATCATCATTTATGGCCAGTTGCTGAGTCAGACGTTGACGAGAGTCTTCTATAGCACGGTTTCTTATTGCCTCCTCCTGCTCGACTTGCCGCCGTTGAAGAATTATCGCTTCCCGCTTCTTAACGGATTCCCCTAATTTAAGCTCGTTGGTTATTACGACCGCCCGAGCTTTAGCAATGGTCTCCTGGGCCCTAAGGATTTCGGCCCGACTTCCCCCAATCTCAGAGTACACCACCTCCAAACTCTTAAGAATGGACTCCCGACTAGCTTGAAGCTCCGCCAACTCCAGAGACCATACTTCTTCCTGACGTATCAGCTCTTCTCGACGCGCTGTCAATTCTACCCAAAGCCGCGCCATCTCTATTGCGGTGATCGCTTCCACGTCCGCTTGATGAACTGTGTTTAGCGTGTTCACCTGCTCTTCTAAGGCATTAAAGCGGGCCCGGTAGGGAGCTGCTCGGTCTTGTCCCCCAATTCTTTCAATATTGTCCAAATAGCTGGATAACATTGGACGACCGAGACTGAAGAAATCCATGCCGCCAGTGATCATCTCGACACATCTTCTGAGCAACCTCATAAAGTCATTAACGCTATAGTTGAAGAGCTCCTCAAAATGATTCACGGCGCCTGTATTCAAAACGGGCAGCGCTAAAGAAGATGTCGCTGGTGGAAGAGCGGTACCCATGGAGTTGAAGAAGAGGAAGCCTGTCCTTGTACCAAGTTCATAACATGCGGAGCCAATAAGGCCAACGCAGATCTGGCGGAGCTAAGAACTTGAGGGGAAGCGACGCTAGTGTGGATCACTTGAGCAGTACCGCCGACAGGAGAAGAGGAGGGAGTGTTTCCACCAGAAGCTCCCCCAGTTGCGGAAGTAGCTTCGAACGAGAACTTCAAATTATCCTCATCCCCTGCTGGAAGATTTGGAGCCGGAGGAGTTACAGGTGTCTCGACAGTCATTATGATAGAAGGCGTTGATATTGCTGGTTGAGGAGCAGAAGGTGCACCAAGGACCACTGGAAAGGTCTCAGTGGAGCAGACCGGTGGTGTTGGAGATGGCGTACTTGGAGACGGTGTGGCCTCTTTTGCAGCGGCCGCAATAATAACTTCTGTTCTTTCATCACTCCCAAGTTCATCAATGGGAGGAATTGATGAGAGAACTGGACATGTGGTCGGCGTGAAATAATCAGCATCAAACTCGCCCGCAGAGCTACCCAAACTACCCACTGAGCCAGTAGCGCCCGAATAGTCCACCCTGTCATTGGACTCCACCTGAGTAGTTGAGTACATCGGCGAGAGGAGTTGACCGCCTGCATCAGGAAACAGGTAAATGATGTTATAAAGTAAAAATAACAGACAAAAGACAAAATATTAAGAGTCATACCTGGAGATACAAGTCCGGTTGTCAGACTTGAAGGGGGAGCTGCCGTCGTTTCCAACAGCGTACCCGTCTCGCTACCCAGCGGTTGCGCCGCAGGGTGCTCAACAGGCTCTACGGTCGGAGGAGCCAAATCCTCAGGAACACTTGGAGCTCTAGCAAGTTCACTCTCCCCTGCCGGCGTTGGAGATAGAGTTGAAGCTAGCAGATCCGAAGCGAACTTGATAGCCACTTCTTGAGGGGCTACCAAAGTTCCCGGAGCCAACTTCTGCTTCTTTTTAGCAGGTCCTTTCTTTAGGGTACCGCGGCATTTCAGAGTCGGGCTCCAAGGGCGAATGACGATAGGTTGGGGAGCACCTCCAACATCAGGGTTATTATCGTCATTATTATCATCATCATCATCAGACTCGCTGACATCTGACGGTTCAGCCGCGGCGCCAAGGAATTCCTCCATTCCTTTTATTCTTACTCTTGAAGAACCCTGGCGGCTAATGTAGAAAGTCTCAATCTCTTTGCAACAGCTTCAGTTGAGGGAGAAATGAGGCACATCAGCATTTGCGATGCGATACCATATGCAAAAGCTGAGAGTCATGGCCAATTCTGGCGACTTCTGTGGAAGAGCAAATTCAGCTCCGGTCTTGCCAGCTGCGAAATGAAACCAGCCGCGGGCACCCTCGTACAAGTTCCCCTCATGGACAAGATTTTTGCTTGGATTACCCACATAGAGTTGGGAGTATCCAAATTGGAGAGCAAAACGACTCGGGATGTACGGTTCGATAAGACATTTACTGTCTTGACGATATACCAGATGCCCGGGCCGAATATTGAGAAGCCACCAGAAAGCTCCTGAGGATAAAGTAGTAAAATTGTTTGCTCCTACAGTATCCTTCAACTTCAATCTGTATCCTCCACCAGAAAAGTCAGGGAAGCACCTGAAAATCTCATAGTTCTGGTGTTGTCGGAGAGTCTTACGAATTTGGGACATATAATATTGCTGCCATGAGGAACGTTCATACAGTTCCACAAGATAACACTTGTCACCTGAGCGGCGTGAAGCAGCACTCATCAGAGAAGAGCAATGTAAAACGAGCCATGCCATCAGATAAGTGTAAGGAAGCTCCACCCTAGGGTTCGGAGTCTTCACTTGAACGATTTCTTTCAACTTGCCTTTCCCTTTTCCTTTGCCCTTATTGGCAGGGATGAAGTCATTGCAGAGTGTCCGCAATCCATGCTGCAGATTGCACACCATGGCGGGAAGAAGTCCGAAAGGTCGGTCGTATGCAAGGAGAACTGCTGGATATACCACAGTCATTGCAATTGCTTCTTTGGGCAGCGACGGCACGACACATCTCTTCAACCACAGCATCAGGAATCCAGCAATAAGGCCTCTGTTGGATATTGGGGGCTGAGCCTGATAGTGGTAGCTCTTGAATGAGATACGAGGACCAAATCCACCTTCGTTGGATTCAGTAGTATAAAGCGTTAGCCGAGTCTTGGCAATGCGGTGCTCAATCTCTGTGATGTACACAGGAGGGTGACCATGGACAGTCGTTGAACTATCCTTAGAATTCAAATTGACGAAGAGGTAATCAGCCCATTTCTTGTGGCCGATACCTTGATTACGCACACCTGCTAAGTCAGCACAGATGCGGTAGTGGCACATCATCTCCTAGTATGTCGCATAGATGCGCTCGTCCTTTGCCAATAGTATGTTCAGCTCCTCAGTAGTGGGGATATACTCCTCACAGGGGACTTCACCCATTGAGAGCCCAGAAACTTCAAACATCTATTGGAGAGCAAACCCTAGCTCACCCACTGGTGTAAAAAGAGTGCAAGTCTCGGGGTTATACATCTCCAGAAAGCAGAAGAAATGATATGCACTCTGAGGGAACCCGAATTGGACGTTTCTAATGGCCTTGTACAGACCAATCTCCTTCAAGATGGGTTCATGAGAATCCAACATATACTGAACAAGGCGGGCCCGCCACATGTTGCCAGAAGAATAAACCCAGCCAGGCATCCTAAAGTCGCTGGCCGGGTACTGACCATCCTTCGCCAGGAACTCACTTAAAAAAGTTATTGCGCGGATTGGAATTTCTCCTACTGGGAGCTCCTTGCCAAGATGGCCTGGAAGTAAACCAGTAATGCATCTGGGGGGACCATCTTGATAAACCCCTTGTGCACCAAATTTGCCCGTTGGGACACCATCTTGCTCTTGAGTTAGTCCCCACTTTAACTCCCGAGGCATCGCCAGCCTCTGAAGATAGACCAGGGAATAGCTACGATCCATCCCAGGCAGAAATATTAAAACTTCGCCAGAGTTATATAGCCACATGCAGTCCTCTTCAAATAGGATCGCGTCGGATTGCCCCATCTGGTCCCCAAAGAGAAACGCAGGCTTCTCTAGTGCTTCTCTGTTCACATCCTCGAAAGCTGCGTCAGTGATGATCTCGCGTGCAGTAGTAAGATGGTATTTGATCAATTTCTCCCTACGGTCTCTCAAGTTAGGGTTATATGCAGCCAAGATCGTGGTGAAGCAAAATTGAGCTGATGGATCAGAACCACCAGCAAAGCCAAAGTAGTTCTTATAGGGAAGAGCTTCCGCCGAGTACCCTACTGCACGAAGAAAAATCAGAGTTAGAAAAGTTTCTATAAAACAGAAATTTTTTCTAAGTATGGACGCGCGAAGCTAAAAATTAGAACGCGCGAAACTAAAATAGCGCCATGCGAAGCTAAAGATTAGACCGCGCAGAAGTCAAAATAGCCTCGCGTTTCTAAGCGACTGCTACTTAAAATAGCCCCGTGATTCAAAGCACGAGGATGACGTGATAGCTTCGCGTAAGAAGAAAGTCGTAAGAAGAAAGCCAGAGACTTTTCTTCTTCTCCAGGCCTTACGGCCGGAGTACGGCAATCTCGCCGATGAAAGAAGTGATCGATCAGTTAAAATCAAATCAAATCACTCTAGAAATGTTCTAAAGAGTCTCGATAGAAAGATTCTTACCCCCAATAGGCGAAACATGGACTGACGCATCGCCGCCATGGCCGCTGCCACCACTGCTTGCGCCAGTCGCCTATGATGGAGCTGCACGAGAAGTAGCACGAGTTTTGGGTGCCATTGCTTGAAACTTGAAGAAAATCGACGGGAAATTGGGAGAAAATCGATCGGAGAACGCTCGGGTCGCCTGAGCTCTGATCGTCTGAATCTCTAGGGTTTCTGGAAAATTCTCAAGTGAAGTGAGAAGAAAAGGAATAGAGATTTCATTTAAATGAGGGAAACCGCCTCTTGGAATTCGGTGCGAGTTTCAGAGAAGAAAACTGACCAGTTACTCTCCAAAATGCGGAGCTATTAGCCTCGCGTAATGACGGAAAAAGCTAAGATATTAACTCCGCGCTACTCTGCACAACTCCGCGAAACGCGAGGATAACTTGGTATTTTAGCTTCGCGTTCTCATGAAAAACTTGAATTTTTGGCTAAGTTAAAGAGGATCCTTGCTCGATCACTTCAGGTATTAATGATCTGAGTTACGCAAAAGAGCCTTAGATTATTTTACCAAAATTATTAACCATCTATTTGTTGAGCAAGCAAGATTCTTGAAGCCGACAGATAGAGAGGAAAATAATTTGCCTTTATTTATAAAAGAAGAGATTACAAAGAAGGAGTTATAGCTCTCCTAAAAGCTTCTACATATTCATCGACTCATCAATAACCTAACGGTGAGATTCCTTCGCGGGGTGTTGAAGTTCAATTCCATGGTTCACATACAAGAGATCTCCCTTGCAAATGTCAACTGGGATCTGTCATCTGAAATGAAGCACAAGTTGAATTTGAAGCATTGCAAGCCCTTAGATGATCATCTCCATCGCTTTGGAAAGCAACAGAGATTGTCATCTAACAGAAATGATCCTCAAGAAAACTTAATGGGCTGCCGCAGAGTTCTTGTAACTCCTTTAAAAGGAGCCAGAGCTTGAAACCTGCAACTATGTTGTAAAGCATATGCTTCTGGCTTCCTTAGAGTTACTTTCGTTGATGAAGATCGGTGCATAACCTGCTTTTGAAGATATATCAGAAAGAAGCTACATCCCAAGTCATCAGATTGGACCCGGTTCACTACAAAAGAAGAATCAGGAGTTCCACAAAGATTTGGAAAATTTTCTAAGTATAAGAACGTGGAGCTAAGCAAACTTCGCATGCAGATGAAATAGCCTCGCGTTTTAAAATGCAGAGGATGCCGCGATAACTTCGCGTAAAGGAAGAATAGAGTTCTTCTCTGCCCTTTTTCTTCTCTTTAATAGCCTCGCGCTTCAAAGCGACCACTAGTCAAAATAGCCTCGCGCTTCAAAGCGACCGCTAGTCAAAATAGCCTCGCGCTTCAAAGCGACTGCTAGTCAAAATAGCCTCGCGCTTCAAAGCGACTGCTAATCAAAATAGCCCCACATTTCAAGCGCGAGGATGACGCGATAACTTCGCATAGAGAAAGATCAGAGTTCCTCTCTGACTTCTCTTCTCCTTCAAGCCTTACGGCCGGAGAACGGCGATCTCGCCGGTAAAGTAAACAATTGGCCGGATTAAACGGAGCCAAAACATCTCAGAATGGTTCTTAGAAGACCAAGAGTTAAGGTTTTTACCTTCGATAGACGCTGCATGGACTGGTTCGCTGTTGTGTCTACTCCCACGACCGCTGCCATCAACGCCGGCCAACGTGCGTCTAGCCAAACTCCTCTGAAATGACATCCTAATGGTGAAAATCTATGGAGAGTTAAGGGGAGATCAATTGAAGATCGCTCGATCGTTCGTCAACATAAGTCGCTCGATTGCCGGAGTTGCCCGAGCTCTGAGCTCTCAGAAATTCTTCGGGTGAAATGAAGAAGAAGATTAGTCGAGAGCTCTATTTAAACAGGATTCCCGTCGCTTGGTATTCGGCGCAGAAATTCTGGAGTAATTAATGAAGCAATTACTCATTTCACTAAAAATGAAGTGAAGCTGATTAGCTCCGTGTAGGCGAGCATAACGCGAAGGAGACTTGATATTCTAACTCCGCATTTTCAGTTTGAAGATCCAAAGTATTTCAAAATTTGCTAAATTCTAAGCCATTTTGAAAACTTTGGAGGGGGTTCTGTTGGCAGTGAAAATTTCTGAATTAAAAGAAGTTTTCCACAACAGAACGCGGAGCTAATCCACAGCCCCGCGTCGGGCTATTTTTAGCCTCGCGTTTGAGTAAACGCGGAGATGTTCAATAGCTCCGCGTTAGCTCCGCGCACTGGTTATTTAGCACCGCGTTTTGATGCGATTAAAGCTCCGCGTGAGCAGATAACCAGAATCTCAAATTGATTGAGATTATGATTTGGGCTTATCCAAATACCAAATCAAGTCCAATCAGAATTCTAAATCAAGAGATTTAAATCAATATTAAATAATTGATTGGAATTCTTGATGAGAGTAAATTCTATTTAGATAGAAACTCTCAAATCATCCTGGGGATATAAATACCTTCTCGGTGAAACCCTAGGGGCTTCTTCTGGTTTTTGGGCACCCTTTGGTTGGTTTAACCCTCTTTTCGGCTTTAGTCTTCGTTTTGATCCTTTGGCACTTCAAGTACGCGAGAGAGCCTTGAAGCCTTTTTGTGATCATCTTCCTCTTAGAGAATTCAAGTTACGCATAGAGCCTTGAATTCGTGAAGAGCAAAGACCAAGAAGATCGTCTACAGTCGGCCGATATCTTCAAAAGAGAAGATTTCAACGTACCGATCGTCCAAATGAACTACTATAGATCCCATCGCCACTGATCCCACGTTTACATTGTAAAAGAGAGAGATTGAAATATAAAATCCTCTCGTTTGTTCTCTTTATATCTTGTTCACTTCTATTGTAATCTAAGTTGTATTCAATGGGAGGAAGCAAAGAAACTTTTACGGCGAACAAGATCGCCTACCATCTTTTCAAGATCTGAAGCGCTAGACATTTCTTCATTCTTCAAGGAGAGCGTCGTGCTAAAATCTTGCCTCGAAAATGGCTCGATAGTAATAGTGTCTCTTTGTTGATCACCCCCAAGATATCCAGGATTGTTGCTTCTGGATTTTTTTTTCAGCGTATATAAATACCCCAAGGGGATTTGGGTACTTCCAGTCTCGAGCTTTCTTTTCTCTTTCAGTTTTGATATTTCTTGCTGTTTTGAGCAAAGAACTTGGGCTAGCCTTGTTCTCTTTGCAAAGAAGTAGTTCCATAGCCATGGACCCTCTGGAGGATGATGGGGAGATGAAACCTTCAAATCTGAGTAAAGATCTGCGGATCGGACTCCTCATCAGCATCAATGGAGTAAGATTTTTTCTGCTTCTCTTTTTTTTTTATTTTTTAGGGGTATTTACTGGTTTGTCCCTCAAATCTTTATATATTATGATTTAGTCCCCCAAATCTTCATATTTAGGATTTAGTCCTCCAAATCTTCTAAGTTACTACAATTTAGTCCCCCTCCCCAAATCTCCCAAATTTTTGACCTGATATTACCATTTTACCCTTCCTTATTCATTCTTTCTCTTCCTTCTCTCTTCTTCTCATCTCTTCCTCTTCTCTTCTCCGTTTCTTCATTATTCCTCCTCTCTTCCTCCTCTTTTCTTCATTGGGAGAAGAGATGAGGAAGAGAGAAGGAGAAGAGAGGAGAAATAATGAACAAAAGGAGAAGAGAGAAGGAAGAGAGGAAGAGAAGAGAGGAGGAAGAGAAAGAATGAATAAGGAGGGGTAAAATGGTAATATCATGTCAAAATTTTGGGAGATTTGGGAAGGCGGACTAAATTGTAGTAACTTAGGAGATTTGGGGACTAAATCCTAAATATGAAGATTTGGGGGGACTAAATCATAATATATAAAGATTTGAGGGACAAACCAGTAAATACCCATATTTTTTAATGTTTTTTTTGGCTGCTGTGCGATTTTGATTTTACAGTGCAAATCCATGCTTCAAATCATCAGGAAGTGACAAGTTTCTTTCCAACATGCGAACCAACTGGTGGTGCTGCATTGGTATGGCATGGCAGAAGATCACGTTTCAAGCCCGATTTCCATATTCAAGGAAGCATAATCAGTTGGTAGCTATAACTTTCTCACCAACAAAACCTTTGGCTTCATGGACTTATGGACCTTCAACGACCATGACATCCTTCTGGATGGCCTTGCCTCCGATCCTATCCTACCCACTAATGGAAGGAGGCATTCTGAAGTGTACGGTAGGGTCCCTCTCAAGACAACAACTCCCAGGAAGTAGTTGGGCTATAGATTTGCAACTGGACTTCATCGAGTTCTCAGTCTGCTTGAACTCCTTGAATCCTTTCATCATTGTATAACTTGTGTAATACAAATTAAATAAAAAATCCCCTGTAACTTTTGAAGCACTTGATGTAATTTAAACCGAAGATTCGATATAAAGTTTATATGTGAAGATCAGTAAAAGAATTTTACTCATCTATACATTTGGTGCACTTGTGTCTTTTTTTTTTAAACATTTCATTCTTTACATCGGTTTTCTTTTAGGATTTTCAGCAAATCCTCTAGGATTTTCAGCAAATCCTCAACTATCAGTGAGTTTGAGATGCGTTTACCAATTACTATTTGAGTCGGGCTAGCCATGTCATTTCCCTCAACATGATGAGTTAGCAAGAGTTTTGTTTGGAGTTAAAGTCCAAAATTTCTCTCTATCTATAGCCGTAAAGACTTTGGACTTAGCCTCTTTTTTTTGTTTAGTATTGAAACGTTTAATCTTATAATCCAAACTGAAAATCTTTAATTTCATTGTTACTCCGTCAAAGCCTTCTAAGGGTAATATTATTTGAGTAATTTACTATTTATGGATGCCTCAAAACTTTGCCATCTAGTTTAGCCAACTGATAAGCCCCATTAGAGTAAACAGATTATATCATGAACGGTCCCTCCCACTTCATTTAAAACTTCCCTTTGAATTTGTGGGTTATGATCATAGGGTATTGCACTGTTAAGATAAGATCGCCTAGTTTGAACGCCATTTGCTTTACTTTTTGTTGAAGGCTTGGGAGATCTTCGCATTATAGAGGTCTAGGCACTGTTGAGCTTGAAGTCTTTTCTCGTCCAACACTTCTAACTCTTGAAGACCCAATTTATGGTTTTCTTTGGTTGTCATCTCCAAAGCTAATATAGTGCAGAGCATGGGTAATTGGATTTCCAAGGGTAGAACAATTTCATAGCCATATACCAAAGAGCATGGCATAACATTCATAGGTATATGCACTGTGGTGTGATAAGCCTAGAAGCATTCGTCAAGCTTTTTGTGCCAGTCGCACTTGTTTTTCTTGACTAGTTTCTTTAGTATTTTGATCATTGTCTTGTTAAATGCCTCAAATAGGCCATTTGGAGCGGGGTTATAAGCTGTAGATGCGACACTCTTGATTTTCAACTTGTCGCATAGCCTGTAAAATGCCTGACTTATAAACTGAGGCCCATTATCGTGGACTATCCTTTGAGGAATACCGAATCAGTAGAGAAAGTGGTTTTTATGAATTTCCCGATGTCGGAGGTTTTAAAGCTATTGCCTTTGACCATTAGGAAAAGTAATCGGTAATTACAAAAATGAACCGATGACCTTTTGAAAGGGAGAGGCAATGGTTCTGACCACAATAATACCCCATCCTTCAAACGGTCATGCTGTGGTCATAGAATGCAAGTATTCTGATGGCTGATGGAGATAATCAGTATGAATATGGCATGTATGATATCCTTTTGCATAAGCCATGGTGTCAGCCACCATCCCTGGTTAATAGTAGCCCATTCTTCGTAGCCTATTCCAAAGCTTGGGTCCAAGTTGATAAGTACCACACATTCCGTCATGAACTTCTTGCAATGCAACTTGCACTTCTTTATGAGATAAACACCAAAGCAAGATTCCATCATAGGATCTTCGGTATAATTGTTTGGTGGCCACATCATAAAAGAATTGGCTTTCCTTTCAGTTTATGGAAATGGCTTTCATCGGATTTTTAGGAAGAGTATTGTATAATATGAAGTCCATGAACGGAACTTGCCAGTCTCTAGGCTCCATGCTAGATGATGCCTCACAGACTATTTTGGTCTTTGCACCTTACTTAATAGCCTTGCTGATTTCCGAAGTATGTTCTGGATGATACAAGTTTCAACTAGCAACCAATACTTTTTGTTCTACCTTGGGCGGTAGTGTTAGAGTGGCTGTTAGGAAGGTCAAGGTGTCGGCATGCTTATTAGCCTTCCGGGATACGTGGTCGATATAGAACCCCTTAAATTTCTCTGCCCATGCGATGGTAACTCAATGATATGAAATTAAATCTTCATTCCTTACCTCATAATCGACTTTGTCTTGATTGACGATCAATTTTGAATCGCCATATGCTTCTAAATATTTCACCCCCCATATTCTCGGCTATATGTAGTCCAATGATAAAAGCGTTGTACCCAGCTATGTTGTTCGAGCATAGCTTTGTCAGCGAGTATGCATAAGGTAGTACATCATTCTCAGATGAAATAAAGACTATCCTATTCCCATAATAATTTTTCCACTATGGCCTATTCTTTCAGCTCCATCGAAGAACGTCTGCCACACATTATCTTTCAAAGTTGTGTTACTTTTGATTGTTTCATTGGGCATGGCTTCATACAGCTTAAAACTTTTGGACACTAGGTGATCAGCCAAAAAATCTGCAATGGCCTGCCCCTTAGTTGCTTTTTGTGGGATGAATAATGCGAAAGCAGTAATACCCATTTGGCGAGTCTTGAATTTATGAACCTAGTTGAATCATTAATATCCTTAAGGGATTTACCCTGGATATGATTATGGGTTATTTGTCCCACTAGGTAATGTCTTATCATCTGAACAGTGAAAATGAGAGCTAAGCATTTCTTCTCCATAGGATTGTATCTGCATTGAGCTCCAATCATTGTCCAACTTAGAAAATATTTTCATTGGCTTGAGCATGTAGAGCCCCTAGGGCATGATTGATTGCTCTTACTTATAAGAGGAAGGGTTTACCGAACATCGGGGTGGTTAATTCCGGTGGATTAATGAGATATTGTTTGATATCATCAAAAGCCCTTTGATACTCAACATCCCAGAAAAAAGACACGCCTTTCATCATTATCCAAGAAAAGGGTTGATATTTCTCGGCCAAATTGGTGATGAAGCGATGGATGTACGCCAGCCGCCCTTGCAAACCTTGGAGTTTTTTTATATTTCTCGAAGGTTACATAATTTGTATTGCCTTTATTTTCTCATGATTTAGGTAAATACCTTTGGACGTCACCACAAAACCAAGGAACTTTCCACTAGATATCCCCATGGACTTTGTCAGATTCATCTTTAATTGATGAGCCCTCATTAAGTCGAATATTTTCTCAAATCTTTGATGTGGTTTTCTTTGCCTCAGATTTTGACTACAATATAATCAACATAATATTCTACAATCTTTTGCAGGAGATCACAAAAAATTACCATTATAGCTCTTGGTATATTGCACTAGCATTCTTCAAGCCAAAAGGTATTACTATGTAGTAGTATACCCCCCTACAATATTTTGAAGGACGTATGCTTTTAATCCTCTGGACATAATTTAATTTGGTAATATCTAGAGAAGTCATCCATAAATGGCATCCTTTCGAAACCACATGTATTGTTAATCATCACATCGGCAATTGAAAGTGGAAAGTCATATTTTGAGCAAGCATCATTCAGATTTCTAAAATTTATGCACACTTTGACTTTTCACTAGTATAATATTGGTTAACCAGTCAGGGTGTTGCTCTACACGAATGAGGCTGCATGCTTTTAGTTTCTTCACCTCGGCTTAAATTTCTTCTTGCATTTCCGTTTTTAACTTTTATCCAGCATATCTTTAGCAGTGAAGGTTATGCTTGGTAGAGCTGAGACTTGATAGTATTGACAATGCTGGCATTCTACTTCTATTGGGAGTAAAATTTGATTCAAGAGTGACTCGGAGTTGGCCAGGGCTTCTATGAGAGTATCCCTAGTCTCTTTGGAGAGACGCAGCAATTTGTATAATATAATGCATACAAGGATGCTCGCCAGCTGCACCAAGATGTCGAACTTAAAAGGAGAAGCCAAATCCTCAGCTACTCTCTTTTGCAAGGATTTGTCAAACTTGACCTCTTTGGGCTTACTCTTGTCGAGAGGTGGCTCAGGTACTGACGGAGGAGGTACCGGATCTGCGGTAGGAGGGATTACTGGCTCGGTAGAGTTAGTCGCATTGTATTGTTTTAAATACACTTTTCTTGACTGAGTTCCTCTAACTGGATCAGCCATAGGACAATTTGTTTATCTTCTCAATCAGTGAGTAAACTTATTAAAGTGTTGTAACCTCCTATACCCAGAGAAATAACAACAGCTCAAATTCTCCCCCACTCTTTTTTCTTCATAGAGACTTCTGTGGTCCATCGCCCCCTTCAACGAGATTAAGGTATATCCACATTGTTTCTTCATTTGGTGTGGGAACATGTACTAAACCTTGCAATTGTAGAGGATGTGGTCCCGTATTGATTATGTGCATAATCAACTTTGGGATAATGACTCCATTTGGTATCTCTATGTTTGGTAATTCATTACTGAACTAAAGAGAGACCATATTTATAGTCATGTGTTTCTTTTCTTCATTTAGGCGGAGTACTCCAGCCTCGACCAAAGCCTAAATCTTAAATTTTAGGATAAAACAATTCTTGTTAGGATAGCCTATAATCTTGTGATAGTGGCAATAATTGGAGTTTTTTCATATGCCCCACTTCTTCTGGCATCTTGGGTTCAGGTAGCTCAATTTTATTATTGTTAACCAATATATTGAAGATTTTGAGCACCTGTTCATCTTTGAATGAGTATTTTTTTTTGCTCGTTGTGACATGGTTGTATTCTGTTGGGGCGATGAATTCTTCTGAGGTTCTGCTGGGTTATCTACCACCCTCACATTCTTCCCTTTAAATTTGGATGGAGGAGTATGCGTTGTAGTAGCCACTATCTGTTGTTTGCCTTTATCATCGACTGAGAGCCATGAGATTGATTTCTCAATAATCTCAACCTACTTTTGTAATTCTTTCCATGTATTAGCATGGACTACATCCATGTTGGTTTCAATATCTGCATGGAGATTGTGCCTGTAGGTTTGTAGTAGCATGGAAAGAGACATGCCTTCAGTACATAGAAGAGAGAGATTTATGAATCTCTCAACGAAATCCTTTAAAGACTCATCTTTCTTCTGCTTCTTTTCAATGAGAGTAGCAATAGATAAAACGGTATCATCCTCATAAAGGCGATCGAGAAACCGAGCTGGTGCAGACTTGATGGACCCGACTAGCAAAATACGAAACCAATCGGAAGCAATTCCCTTTAGCAACCCAATTAATAGCTGAGTCATCAATGCATCATTACCCATGGCATTCACAATGAGTGTATGAAAGTGGTAGATATGTTGATTGGGAGAGCCGTTCCCATGGTACTTATTGATGTTAAGTGCTCGATAAGTTTTGGGAAAAGGGATAAGATCACATTTTGGTGGGTAAGGGCGCATTATCCCTGACTTTTGCAATGCATCTTTAATGTGAGGGCATCCAATTTGGTTTGGATATCCTTCAACACCTTGTTCTTTGCAGTGTCTCCGCTTTAATAAGGACCAGTGTTCTCTTCTTTAGATCCGTCATCTTCCTTACTTTTATTTCCGAATCTAGATGGACCTTTCCCAATTATTGTGATCTCCCTTGGAGGGGTTTTGCTTAGCAATTGCAACTGTGCCCAGATAGCATCCATCATTACTTTTTTGTTGCTCGGGTATCACTGGTTATTGTTGAGGTAGATCTTCCTGATGTTTAAGCATCTGAAGTAAATGACCCACCTCATCTCCGGTTGCATTAACAGAAATGTCTCGAGATTGGAAAGAACATGCCATTTTTGAGGAATGTATATTGAGTGCTCCTCATGGTTGCTTTCCTCTTCTTGCGAGCTATTATGAAGAGGAGAATTTGATCAACTTGCTGTTGATCTGGTCTTAGACCCCATATTGCGGTAGATCCCTTTAGCCTTGGTGGCAAACTAACTATCAAGAAGTGAATCTAGATATGCCACCTTAGTGTTGGATTTCCACGCCCAACCATGTTGACTGTGACATGGACTAGCTCAGTTTCGTAAATGCTATTGAGACCTCTCAGGGATTGACATACCGAGTGGAGAATTAGTGAAGCAAATGATAACCAACTAAACACTAAAAGTTTGCCTGTGGGTTTGTTGTCATGGATGAGGTTTGTCGAGTATGGCAAATCTAGTGGAGATGTTCCCTCAAATCTGAAGTTGGGGCAAAAGCCTTTCTAAAGAGATCATCCTTACCTTTTGCTTGTTGGTGCCTGAGTGATCTCCCTCGACGTTTTCGATTGAATAGCAAATTGTTAATCTGTACTCATCAGGCCTCTAAACTTGTTCAATTTGGGAACTTTCCTCATTTTCGAGTTGGGTCTTTCAGAAGTTGAGGTCTTGCTCGATACTCAAACTCTGACCTCATGGAATTTTTTCTCTGTCGCTTTGGGATTTACTATCACCTAGGACACCTACTACCATGTTTTGCTTCTTGACCATCCTCCAAGCAATAATGGCCTAGTAAAATGCCTGCTTTCACTCTTTGTTATTGAGAGGGACAGCATATTGATTAGAAGAATGGATTGACAAGCTCTCATTAGTAGGGGGAGACCATACCAGTAGAAGTACATAGATGGGTTGCTAAGTACATGATCACGGAATCAGCCTCTTCTAGTACACTGAATCGGGAACTTACTTCAAAGTGACTGGCCTTTTTAGCGATGCTGGGGTGTGTTGCCTTTTGTGAGGAAGATGAGGTGACCTTTCTTTCTACGCTGAAGGTTCTCTTGTGTTTGTTGGAGAGAGAGTTAGTACTGAGAATTTTTTTATACTTTCCCTAATCGAACTCGATCACCAAGATATCAATAGTGGCATTGACGGCCACTTCATCAGATTGTAGTATGAATTCCTCTAGGATAGCGGTTTGACTCTCCAACGGAGTCGCTAACTTATTTCCGTCATTTGCAACATTAGCAGAGAATATATTCAGTGCAAAAATAAAATAAAATTTTATTTGGAGAATTAGCAATTGCAACACCTCAAGATGTTTTTTCACTAATCGTGAGAATTACAATCGAGATTTTACGGAAGAATGTAATGATGCAAGTATGATTAGATTGACTCTTTTTACTTCTATTGATTATCCGGTGTGTTCGCCGCAAAAGTTCCTTTGCTTCCTTCCATCGAATTAACTTAAATTACAATAGAAGTGAACAAGATATATAAAAAAGAACAAACGAGAGGATTTTATAGTTCAATCTCTCTCTTTTACAATAATCGTTGTGGGATCAGTGGCGATGGGATCTGTCAAGCAGTTCCTGTTGACGATCGGTACGTCGAACTTCTTCTCTCTTGAAGAAATCGGCTGACTGTAGACGATCTTCTTCTCTATCTTTCCCAAACTCAAGGCTCTCTCGCGTACTTGAATTCTCCAAGACAATGATGATCACAAAAAGGCTTCAAGGCTCTCTCGCGTACTTGATTTGCCGAAGGATCAACTCAGCTGAGAAGAAGGAAGAAGATGATCTCTGATCTCTGGATTGCCGAGAAGAAGAAGAAGACCAAAGCCGAAAGAAAAAAGACCCCTTAGGGTTTCACCAGGAAGGTATTTATAGCCCCGGGAAGATTTGAGAGAGTTTCTATCTGAATAGAATCTGCTCTCATCAAGGATTCCAATCAAATATTTAATATTGATTTAAATCTTTTGATTTAGAATTCTGATTGGATTTAATTTGGTATTTGGATAAGCCCAAATCATAATCTCAATCAATTTGAGATTCTGGTTATCTGCTCACGCGGAGCTTTAATCGCATCAAAACGCGGCGCTAAATAACCAGTGCGCGGAACTAACGCGGAACTATAGAACATCTCTGCGTTTACTCAAACGCGAGGCTAAAAATAGCCAGACGTGGAGCTATGGATTAGCTCCGCGTTCTGTTGTGGAAAACTCTTTTTATTCAGAAATTTTCACTGCCAACAGAACCCCCTCCAAAATTTTCAAAATGGCTTAGAACTTAGTAAATTTTGAAATACTTTGGATACTTAAATTGAAACGTGGAGTTAGAATACCAAGTCTATCTCCGGTTTAGCCCGCCTACGCGGAGCTAATCAGCTTCACTTCGTCTTCAGTGAAATGAGTAATTACTTCATTAATTACTCTAAACTTCTGCACCGAATACCAAGAGGCGGAAATCCCATTTAAATAGAGCTCTCGGGTTCTCTTCCTCTTCACTTCACCCGCAGAATTTTCTGAGGAGTTTCTAAAAGTTCAGAGCTCAGGAAACTCCGGCAATAGAGTGAGCAATGCCAATGAGCGATCTTCAGTTGATCTCCCTTTAACTCTCCATAGATTTCATCATTAAGATGTCGCTCCAGAAGAGTTTGGCTTTGTGCACAGCAGCCGACGTTAATGTCAGCGGCCATGGAAGTAAACGCGACGGCGAACCAGTCTATGCAGTGTCTTCCGAAGGTAAAAACCTCATCTCTTGGTTTTCTAAGAACCATTCTGAGATATTTTGGCTTGGTTTAATCTGGACGATTGCTTATCTTGTCGGCGAGATTGCAGCTCTCCGGCCGCAAGGCTCAAAGGAGAAGAAGAAGACAGAGAGGAACTCTGTTCTTTCTCTACGCGAAGTTATCGCGTCATCCCTGCGCTTGAAACGCGGGGCTATTTTTAAAGTAGCAATCGCGATGAATTGCGAGGCTATCTTTGATTAGCAGTCGCGATGAATCTGCGAGGCTATATTTGATTAGCAGTCGTGATGAATTGCGAGGCTATCTTTGATTAGCAGTCGCGATAAATTGCGAGGCTATCTTTGATTAGCAGTCGCGATGAATCTGCGAGGCTATCTTTGATTAGCAGTCACGATGAATTGAGAGGCTATCTTTGATTAGCAGTCGCGATGAATCTGCGAGGCTATCTTTGATTAGCAGTCGCGATGAATTGCAAGGCTATCTTTGATTAGCAGTTGCAATGAATCTACGAGGCTATCTTTAATTAGCAGTCGCGATGAATTGTGAGGCTATCTTTGATTAGCAGTCGCGATGAATTGCGAGGCTATCTTTGATGAGCAGTCGCGATGGCCATGAAAGAGAAGGAAACAGCAGAGAGAAACTTTGTCTCTCCTTTACGCGAAGTTATCGCGTCATCCTCTGCGTTTAAATCGCGAGGCTATTTCTTCAACTATGCGCGGAGTTAGCTTAGCTCTGCGTTTTCACTCTTTTGGAAACTCTGTTCCTTTTGCAGTAAGTCCAATCCTTTCTGAAGAGGAATGTATGCGGGTCCATCGATCTTCATCAGCAAAAGTAACTCTAAGGAAGTCAGAAGCATATGCTTTACAACATAGTTGCAGGTTTCAAGCTCTGGCTCCTGGAGATGGACTATTGAAGGAGCTTCAAGCTCAAGTGAGGGCCTGCAGCGCTTGCAGTTCAGAATTGCAGCACTTGCAGTTCAGCTTGTGCTTCGATGCAGCACTTCCCTTTCCTCTCGTGCTTCATTTCAGATGACAGGTCCAAAATGACATTTGCAGAGGAGATCTTTTGCATGTGAATCAGGGAACTGAGCTTCAACACCCCGTAGAGAGAAATCTCACCGTTAAGTTATTGATGAGTCGATGTATTGATGAGTTGATAATCATGTAAAAGCTTTCGGGAGAGCTATAACTCCTTCTTTGTAATTTCTTCGTCTCATTAATAAAGACAAATTATTTTCCTCTCTTTCTGTTGGCTTCAATGATTTTGCTTGCTCAACAAATAGATGGTCAATAATTTTGGTAAAAATAATCTAAGGCTCTTCTGCGTAACTTAGATCATTAATACCTGAAGTGATCGGATAAGGATCCTCTTAACTCGGCCAAAAACCCAAGTTTTTTTTATGAGAACGCGAAGTTAAAATGCCAGTTAACCTCGCATTTTAAACAGTTCCACGGAGTTAAATAACTTCGAGCTCTGAGTGGTTGCGCGGAACTGCGCGAAGCTAAGTAGCTTCACATTTTCATCATCGCCACGTGGGATTATCTGTTTCGCATTTTGGGGAATAACCGGTCAGTCATTTTCTCCGAAATCCACACCGAACTCCAAGAGGCGGTTTCCCTCTTTTAAATAAAATTTCTATCTCTTTTCTTCTCACTTCTCTTGAGAATTTTCCAGAAACCCTAGAAATTCAGACGATTAGAGCTCAGACGACCCTAACGTTCTCCGACAGATTTTCTCCCAATTTCTGGTCGATTTTCCTCGACTTTTCTGAGAAATGGAGCCCAAGACTCGTGCTACTTCCCACGCGGCTCCGTCATCGGCGGTTGGCGCGAGCAGTGGTGGCAGCGGCCATGGCGGCAACGCGCCGGCCCACATTTCTCCCATTGGGGGTAAGGATCTCTCTATTGAGACTCTTTAGGAAATTTTTAGAGTGATTTGGCCTTATTTTGACTAACAACCATTCCTTTCATCGGCGAGATTGCCGTACTCCAGCCATAAGGCTTGGAGAAGAAGAGAAGTCTCTGGCTTTCTTCTCACGTGAAGTTATCGCGTCATCCTCGCGTTTTGAAGCACGGGGCTATTTGGAATAGCAGTCGCGCTGAAACGCAAGGCTATTTTAACTAGCAGTCGCGCTGAAACGCGAGGCTATTTTAACTAGCAGTCGTGCTGAAACGCGAGGCTATTTTAACTAGCAGCCGCGCTAAAACGCGAGGCTATTTTAACTAGCAGTCGCACTGAAACGCGAGGCTATTTTAACTAGCAATCGCGTAGAAACGCGAGGCTATTTTAACTTCTGCTCAGTCTAATCTTTAGCTTTGCGCGGCACTATTTTTAGCTTCGCGCGTTCTAATTTTTAGCTTCACACGTCCATACTTAGAGAAATTTTGTCACCTTAGAGAAACTTCTCTAACTCTGGTGTTTCTTTGTGCAGTAGGGTATTCGATGGAATCTCTTCCCCACAAGAACTACTTCGGCTCTGCTGGAGGCTCTGATCCTTCAGGCCAATTCCGTTTCACTACCATCCTGCCCTCATACAAGCCAGACCCGAAGGATCATAAGGATAAGTTGATCAAGTATCATCCTACCACTGCAAGGGAGATCATAACTGATGCGACTTTCGAAGATGTGAACAGAAAGGCGATGGAGAAGCTCGCATTCCTCTTCGGAGACCAAATGGATCAATCAGATGAGATCCTCTTTGAAGAGGAGTGCGAGTGGCTCTATAACTCGGGCGAAGCTTTAATGTTTCTGCCCAGAATGAATCGTAGCTATTCCTTAGTTTATCTTCAGCGACTGGCGATGCCTCGCGAATTAAAGTGGGGACTAACTCAGGAGCAAGATGGCATCCCAACAGGCAAATTTGGCGCACAAAGGCCCTATCAAGATGGTTCCCCCAGATGCATTACTGGTTTGCTTCCAGACCGATTTGGCAAGGAGCTTCCAGTAGGAGAAGTCCCATCCCGCACACGAACTTTCTCAAGTGAGTTCCTAGCGAAGGATGGTCAGTACCCGGCTAGCGACTTCAGGATGCCTGGCTGGGTTCATTCTTCTAGTAATATGTGGTAGGCTCGCCTTGTTCAGTACATGTTGGATTCCCACGAGCCCATCTTAAAGGATATTGGCTTGTATAAAGCCACCAGAAATACCCAATTCGGGTTCCCCCAGAGTGCTTATCATTTCTACTGCCTCCTGGAGATGTGCAACCTTGAGACTTGCACTCTCTTTACACCAGTGGGTGAGCTAGGGTTCGCTCTTCACGAGATGTTCGAGGTTTCCGGGCTTTCCATGGGTGAAATCCCCTATGAAGAATACATCCCTTCCACCGAGGAGTTAAACATGTTGATGGCTAAGGATGAGTGCATCTATGCCACATACTGGGAGATGATGTGCCATTATCATATTTGCGCTGATTTGACGGGTGCGCGTAATCACGGTATCAGTCATAAGAAATGGGCCGAGTATCTCTTTGCCAATTTAAACTCTAAGGATAGCTCGGCCATTATCCATGGTCATTCTCCTGGCCCCATCCTGGAGATTGACCAACGTGTGCCAGGGGCCATTACCGTTTGTATTATACCACGGAATCCAATGAGAACGGATATGATCCCGGCACTTCATTCAAAAGCTATCATTATCAAGCCCAGTTCCCGATCTCCAACAGAGGTCTCATTGCCGGATTTCTGATGCTGTGGCTGAAGAGATGTGTCGTGCTGTCATTGCCCAAAGAAGCAATTGCAGTGACCGTAATATATCCAGCGGTTCTTCTCGCATATGGCCGACCCCTTGGACTTCTTCCCTCCATGGTATGCAATTTACAGTATGGACTGAGGGTGCTCTGTCGTGATTTCCTCCCCACTATTAAGGTCAAGGGAAAAGGAAAGGGCAAGTCGAAAGAGACTGCCCAGCCGAAAACTCCAAACCCTAGGGTGGAGCTGCCCTACATCTATTTAATGGCGTGGCTCATCTTGCATTGTCCATCTTTAATGAGTGCACCAGAGCGTCGTTCGGGCGAAAAGTGCTTCTTTGTAGAGCTGTATGAACGCTCTTCATGGATGCACAATTATATGTCCCAGATACGGAAGACTCTTCGTAGCTTTAAGAATTACGAGATCTTCCGGTATTTTTTTGACTTTCCCGACGGAGGATATGGATTGAGACTGAAGGACGCCGTGGGAGTAGATAAGTTCATTACTTTATCTGCAGGAGCGTTCTGGTGGCTCCTCAACATCCGACCTGGGCACCTGATATATCGGCGGGATGTCATGTGTCTGATTGAGCCGTACACTCCAAGTCGCTTTGCTCGCCAGTTTGGATATTCCCAACTTTATGTGGGCAGTCCAAATAAAGATCTTGCCTACAAGGGGAATTTATATGAAGGCGCTCGTGGCTGGTTCCATTTTGCAGCGGGTGGAACCGAGGCTGAATTCTCCTTGCCCCAGAAGATGGCAGAATTGGCCACAACTCTCTGCTTCTGCAACTGGTTCAGCATTGCAAATGCTGATGTTTCTGGCTTCTCTCTTAATCGCAGTTGCTGCAAAGAGATTGAAGCTCTCTACATTAGCCGCCAAGGTGCTTCGAGGGTGAGAATAAAAGGGATGGAAGAATTTCTTGGCGCCGCGGCTGAGCCTTCAGACGCCAGCGAGTTTGACGATGATGACGCCGGTGATGACAACAACCCTGATGTTGGAGGTGCTCCCCAACCTGTCGTTACTCAACCCTGGAGTCCATCTCTCAAACGCCGCGGTGCCTTAAAGAAAAGGCCCAGCAAGAAGCAAAAGTTGGGGCAGGAGACTTTGATAGCCCCCCAAGAAGTGGCTGTCAAACTTGCTTCAGACTTGTTAGCTTTAGCTCTACCCCCACTTTCAGCAAGGGAGGATGAACCTGCTAAAGCTCCAAGTGTCACTGAGGTTTCGGGTCCTCCTACTGTACAACCTGTGGCGCAACCAACAGGTAGCGAGACGGGTACATTGTTGGAAACGACAATGGTTCTCCCTTCAAGTCCGACCACTGGACTTGTATCCCCAGGTATAGTTCTTAGCGTTTTACCTTTTACCCATTATTCTTTTACTGTAACACCAGTCTTCTTGTTTCTTTAAAATGCAGGTGATCAACTCCTTTCGCCGATGCACTCGACTACCCAGATAGAGTCTGATGACAAGATGGACCATTCCGGCTCCGTTGGTGGTGTGGGTAGCTCTACTGGCGAGTTTGCGGCTGATTACTCCACGCCGACTCCTGCCTATGTTCCTTCTTCAATTCCCCCGATTGATGAACTGGGGAGCGATGAGAGAACAGAAGTCATTATCGTAGCTGCTGCAAGAGAGGCCACACCGTCTCCAAGTATGTCGTCTCCAACACCACCAGTTTGCTCCGGGGAGACTTTTCCAACCGTAGTTGGTGTTCCTTCTGTTTCTCAGTCAGCGATTCTAACGTCATCTGTTGTCATGGCTGCTGAGACACCTGCAACTCCCCCGGCTTCAAGTCTTTCAGCAGGAGAGGAGGAGAATTTGAAATTCTCGTTTGAAGATGCTTCTCCCACCGGAGGAGCTTCACACGAAGTGATCCCATCTTCTCTTCCTGTTGGTGGGGGTTCCCAAGTGATCTGTACTGACGGTACTTCGTCTGGGGTCTCCAGCTCTTCCAGATCTGCACTGGCTCTACTGGTCCCCCATATTATGAATTTAATGCAGGGACGGGCTTCTTCTTCTCAAATTCCAGCAACTACTACTCCCTTGTCTACGACACCTTCCTTGGCATTACCTGCTTTGCCTACTGACATTGCAAATCCTCTTGAAGAACTTTTCAGCTGCACTGTCGAGGATTTTATGCGTTTGTTGAGAAGATGTGTCGAGATGGTTCTTGCTGGTCACGATTTCTTCAACTTTGCACGTCCACTGTTATTCCGCTATCTAAGGAATGTTGAAGAATTCGGTGGACAAGATCGAGCAGCTCCATACCGGGCCCGCCTTGTAGCCTTAGAAGAGCAGGTGACCACGCTACACACACTCCATCAGGCGGATGTGGAGGCGATCACTCAGATAGAGCTGGCGCGGCTTCGGGCAGAATCCTTATCTCAAAGAAATACTTTAAGGCAGCAGGAGGAGAAATGGTCTCAGGAGCTGACAGAGCTCCAGGCCAGTCGGGAATCCATTCTCGGCGACTTGCGGAGGGTAGACTTTGGAATTGGGGAAAGTCAGGCGGCCATCTCTAAAGCCCAGGAGACGATCGCCAAAGCTCGGGCCATCTTGATAGAAAATGAACTCCGATTAGGAGAGTCTGTCAAGAAGCGGGAGATGTTGCTTATTCAGTAGGAGCAGATTCAGCAGGAAGAGACGGCCAGGAATCGTGCCATAGAAGAATCTCGTCAGCAACAACTTGCAATAAGTGATGATGAGTTGCGTAGGCAAGCTCAGCAAACCGTGGAGGCTTCTCATCGTAGAAATTTGGACGAGACAATAAACAAATTGAGACTCCTGGGAGGCCAATAGTTTCATCTCTCTTTACGCCTTTATTTTCCTTATAATAAGAACTTCGTAAACAGGAGAGAGATAACCTTCGATGATGATTTTTTTGAAATTCTTTTTGCATCTTCACCTTTTTAATAAAGATGATTCTTTTGACTCTTTTATTTGCCGGCTTCAAAACAGATTTGCTTGCCCAACAAATAACCTGTCGTCAAAACGATTTATCTCAGTATCATTTATACGCAATTTTCTGAGGTAAGAATTTTAACATGACAGGGTTTATGGGATTTTTAGCAAACCCCCAGCTATCAATGAAATTGATTGGCCTTTACCAACTACCGTTTGAGTTGGGCTAGCCATGTTATTCCCCTCAACATGGTGAGTTATCGAGGATTTCATTTGGGCTTAAATGACAAACTTTTCCTCTCCCCTTTACCTTATCGGTGTTGGGTAATTCATACTTTTTACCCCCAGTATGAAGGGGTTGGCGAGAAACTGGTTCTCTTCCCATTACCTAGTTGGCGCCGGGTATTTTTATACCTTTTAAGTCAGAGGTGCTTAATTGCACATGCTTAAAAGAAAGACTGGAGGCCGTTCAAACTTGAGAACTAAGCACACCAGGTTTGGGTCAGAGGCGCCAAACTGCGCATGCCCAAGAAAAGACTGATGGTGGTTCAAACTTGAGAACCAAACTGGAGGCGGTTCAAGGCTCTCTCGCGTAACTTGAACTGGGCACACCAAACTCACCAGGTTTAGGTCAGAGGCGCCAAACTGCGCATGCCTTAGAGAAGACTGGAGGTTGTTCAAACTTGAGAACTAAACACACCAGGTTTAGGTCAGAGGCGCCAAACTGCGCATGCCTAAGAAAAGACTGGAGGCGGTTCAAACTTGAGAACCAAGCACACCAGGTTTTAGGTCAGAGGCGCCAAACTGCGCATGCCTTGGTTCAAACTTGAGAACCAAACACACCAGGTTTTATTGGTTAGAGATCACCAAAATAGAAGAAATCCAAGTGCTCATCTGCGTAACTTGGATAAATTGGAGGTTTATACTTCCAGGGATATCAAGCATAGTATTTCTTCAGAAATTTGCCATTGATCGGCATCATCATCCTATCACCGTTTTGATTCATCAAGCGATAAGCTCCACTGGAGTAGACTGTCTCCACAATGAACGGTCCTTCCCACTTGGGCTCAAATTTACCCTTTGTCTTGTGAGTTAGAACCATTGACCTTTTAACGGCCAGAACCAAGTCTCCTTGTTTAAAGGTCCTCAGTTTAACGTTCTTATTGAACGTTTGAGAAATTCGGGCTTGATACAACTCAATTTGTTGTTGAGCCCTGAGACGCTTTTCATTCAACGCCTCTAATTCTTGCAATCTTTGCCGATGGCGTTCTTCTGTCATCATCTTTGTGGCTAAAGCCACTCTTAATGAAGGAATCTGGACTTCGAGAGGCAAGACGACCTCGTTTCCATAGACCAAAGAGAATGGAGTAGCTTTTGTAGGGGTGCAAACAGTGGTGCGATAAGCCCACATGCATTCTCCTAGTTTTTCATCCCAATCTCGTTTATTAGAAGAGACGAACTTCCGAAGGAGTTTAATAATCGTCTTGTTGAAAGTTTCGGCCAACCCATTAGCTGCAGGGTTATATGGCGATGAAGCGATATCTTTGATTCTGAACTTATTGCAGAATCTGGAGAATCCCTGACTAATGAATTGTGGACCATTATCATGAATAATCTGTCGAGGGATGCCAAGATATGATGCTTGACGAATTTGATTAAATCTGTCGTCTTCACCTCTTTCATGGGCACAGCTTCGGCCCATTTTGAAAAATAATTGGTTATTGCAAGAATAAACCGATGTCCTCTGGATGACGGGGGAGTTATAGGCCCCACAATATCCATTCTCCATGCCTCAAATGGCCAACTTGCGACGGTATTGTGCAAGTATTCTTGGGGTTGATGAATAAAATTAGTATGTATCTGGCATGCATGGCACCGTTTAGCGTATGCCATTGCTTCCGAGATCATGTTCGGCCAGTAGTATCCCAGCCTTCTTATACGGTCTCCGTGTTTTGGATCGGGCTGATGAGCTCCACATACTCCATCGTGTGTTTCTCTCAGTACTTCTTCTGCTTCTGCTTTTGATATACAGCGTAGCAGCAGACCATCTCTTGACTTTCTATATAAAGTCTGAATTTTATGGTCATAATAAAATCTTTGGGCCTTCCTCTTTATCTAGGTGGCTTCCTTAGGATCTTCTGGTAATATCCCATATAAAGCATAATCCACAAACAAAAATCGCCAATCACGGGGCTCCAAGGTTAGGCCTACTTGGTACACTTCTTTATTTTGAAGAAGAGTATCTGGGTGAAGGAGCTCTCTGCTTTCAATGGTGATGCTTTTAACCTCACCTAGCGGGATTGCCAATGTTGCAGCTAATGCGGCAAGGGCATCTGCATATACATTCTCATTCTGAGGTATATGAGAGATGTAAAATTGCTCAAAGTACCCTGCTAGTTCAATAGCTAGCTGGTGATAGGGAATGAGGGCTTCATGTCTGACTTCATACTCGCCCGTCATCTGATTGACGATGAGTTTAGAGTCTCCATATGCCTCCAGATAGTTCACTCCCAATTGTAGAGCCATCTTTAGGCCGATAATGAGTGCGTTATATTCCGCCACATTATTCGTGCACGGTTATGTCAATGAGTAACCGTTAGGCAATATATGTTTATGTGGGGAAATTAGCACAACCCCCACTCCAGCAGTAGATCGTCTGGCAGCACCATCAAAGAACATTTGCCAAGGTTGTTCCTTGCTAACTGTGTTAACCTCTGACGTCTGTTTGGTATTAGACCCGATTGGATGGTCTGCAAGAAAATCGGCGATCGCCTGTCCCTTTGTGGCTTTTTGAGGGACGAAATGCATATCATAGGGTGACAGTAGTAATGCCCATTTTGCTAATCGGCCATTTAAGGACCCAGGCTTCGTCATCAGAATTGTCAGGGGATTAACCCGTGATATGACATGAATCGTTTGCCCAGAAAGATAGTGTCGCATTTTCTGAATAGCGAATACTAGGGCTAAACACTTCTTTTCGATTGGGGTGTACCGCTGTTCGGCTCCGATCATTGTCCTGCTTAGATAATAGAGGGCATGCTCATGGCTGTGGTCATTATATTGAGCAAGTAATGCTCCTAAGGCATTATCCATGGCCCTTACATATATAAGGAAGGGCTGCCCAGGGACCGGCGCCATAAGAACGGGAGGTTTGGTGAGGTATTCTTTAAGGTCATCAAAGGCCCGTTGACATGCCTCATCCCATACAAAAGAAACCCCCTTCTTCATAAGTCGAGAAAATGGCTGGCAACGTCCCGATAGGTTGGAAATGAAGCGTCGAATATAAGCGAGCTTTCCTTGTAACCCCCTCAACTCTTTAAGATTGCGGGGAGGCGGCATCTCGCTAATTGCTCTTACCTTCTCATAGTCAAGGAAAATTCCTTTTGAAGTTATTATAAATCCAAGGAACTTCCCACTCGATACCCCCATAAATGACTTAGAGGGATTCATCTTTAAATGATGTCTCCTCATGAGATCGAAGACCATTCTTAAGTCCTGAAGGTGGTCCTCTTTATTTTTACTTTTGACCGCCAAGTCATCCACGTAGCACTCTACTGTCTTGCGCTGATGTTCTTTGAATATAGTTCTCATCGCACGTTGATAAGTGGCACCGGCATTCTTCAGCCCAAATGGCAGCACCGTATAGCAGTATACCCCCAGCGGTGTTCTGAAAGCTGTATGCTTTTCATCATCCGAGTTCATTTTGATCTGGTTATATCCTGAGAAGCCATCCATAAAGGACATCCTCTCGTAGCCACAAGTATTGTCTATCATCACGTCGGTGATGGGAAGTGGAAACTCATCTTTGGGACATGCAGCATTGAGATCCCGAAAGTCAATGCATATCCGGATTTTGCCGTTCTTTTTACGAACTGGCACTATGTTGGCAACCCAATCCGGATGCTGTTCTTCACGGATGAATCCGGATTGTATAAGTTTGTTGACCTCAACAACTATTGCCTCCATCAACTCTGGTCGAAAACGCCTCTGTTGTTGTTTAACAGGTTTGGCATCTTCTTTTATATTTAACCGGTGTGTGGCAATTTGTGGGTCAAGCCCAGGCATGTCTTCATAATTCCAGGCGAACACATCTATATACTCTTTGATAAGAGATATAAGTTTCTCCTTTTCTAATGGAGTTAGCGTGTCGCTTATGTGGATGGGTTTCGGGTTTTCTTCCGTTCCCATGTTGACCTGTATCAATTTGTCTTCAGTGGGCGGATGACGCTGCTCGAAGCGGACGTCCCAGAGAGTGTCCATATGCTTAGCCCAGGAATCATCTTGGACATCGATTGGTTCCTCGTCGCTTTCTAATGCGGCTGAAACCATATTGGCCGTCAAGGACTGAAACCAAGCGCCGATGCTTATATCCGAATCATGGTCGGGTGAGGATGTATCTTCTTTGGCCGAAGAACTCTCTTCATCTTTTAGTGGTGATGAGGGGGGAGTAGATACATAGCCCAAACCTCTGCGAGTCTTTTGATAATAATCGGGGCTCTTTCCTCTCGGTCTGAACGAGGGTATAACATTGCGTCGCCCCTTCCCGAAGTTCAATCCCGGTTTCTGGGTAAAATTATAACCCATCTTCTCCATTATCTGCCAGGATTTCTGTTCATACAGATGAAATTGTGGTGATGTTTGTTCATCACTTTCGCTGCTTTGCTTTCGCCGGGGTGATGTAATTACCTTACCGAACATAATCGGCCTTTGGGATCCTCTTCGAGGAGGCACTTCTAAGTAGTGACCTTTTTCCTCAACTATTTTAGACCGAGAAAGGAGGGATGACCTAAGTGGCAAATGATATGCCGCCAGAACTTCAAGTTCGGATAGGCCATTCACTTCAGTGGAAGTACAAGAGGGTTCAGACTCAGTAGCTACAGCATGCTCGTAGACTAACTTTATGTCTTCATTAATAACCCACTCACTTTCTATTACATTCACTATATTATCAAGACTCGAACTGAAATCTAAATAAGGGTTGATTTCATAATCACCCCCATCATCTTCTCCAAGAAGCTCGTACTCAGTATCGGCTTCATTGCCACTATCGTCGGGCTTTAGAAGTTCGTCGGGATCGTCATTGGAGGCTTCATGGGCTGGTTTATAGAGTGCTGCATCTGTGAAGTAATTCTCCAGTCCCTTTAATGGTTGCTTGTCAGCAATTAGTGTCCGGACCTCTCCTTCCTCATCGCAATATTTCATGCATTGGTGGAGAGTTGACGGAACTATCATGTGAGCGTGGATCCAAGGCCGCCCCAATAGAATGTTGTAGGAGGTGTCTGCATTGATGAAGTAGCATGTAGCCTCTGTCCTCAAGTCCCCGATTTGACATCGGAGTCGGATTTTTCCAAGGGGCCGGCTATTGTTGGCGTTGAACCCGTATATAGTTGTGTTGGTTGGCATCAGACGATGGAGGGAAATCCCTAACAGCTGCATCAACCTTCTGGGCACGACACTTAATGCAGAACCCGGATCAATCTGAATTCGGTCCACTTTTGTGGATCTGACATATCTGGTGAAATATAAAGGCCTGTAGTGCTTTATATTCCTAACCTGCATGTCTTCTGGAGAGAAGATAATCTGTGGGACCTGCTTCCTCACTTGATGACAATGGGAGCAAGGGTCTTGTTCTTCATTAGCTGGCTCAACTATCTGAGCTAAGAATGCTTAGATTCTGCCAAGGCCTCTCGTAACGCTTCACGTGTTGATTTTGATAGTCTCAACAATTCATAAAGCGTTACTCGTGCTGGGATGTTGGCCAGCTGAGTAATTATATCGAAGTTGAAGGTAGACTCTTTATCTTCTTCACCTCTGACAGGTCTCCTCTGGAAACGAGGCCCTTTCTGATTTGCGGGTTTCACGAGCTCCGCATAGATATCTTTCGGATCTACTCTAGTGTAGTCCTTAAGATATGTCTTCCCGGATCGGGTACCGGAAGGGCCTGCCCCATCTTGATGAGTGGCCATAGTTTCGGGCTCCTCTTCAGAACTTGTGAAGGTTCCCGAAACTATATATTCTTCCTTTATATCCGCAGAGATGGCGTTAACAGCCCGCTTCTTCTTTTGACTTCCTGTAGTAGTCCATTGCTCATCCTCTATCAAATCGGGATGAACCCACATGACTTCCCCCTTTTGGGTCGTCACAGGAACAAGTCCTTCTTGGGCTTTGTTGTGAGGGTCGAGATTCTTCGTAACCATCTTACCTTTAGAGATTGGGGTCACTCCTGCGGGGAACTCATGAGTTCCAACCACTATGGTTGCCATATTGGCAGTGACCTTCTTCTGCTCTTCCTTAAGCGTTAGAACTCCAGCTTCTATTAGTGCTTGGATTCTGTTCTTAAGGGGAAAACAATCCCTAGTAGGATGCCCCATATTCCGGTGATAGAGACAATAGTTAGGATCTTTAGATTTGCCAGCGTCTTCTGGCTTCTTATTTTCCGGAAGTTTCAACATTCCTTTCTTTTGGAGCAAGTGAAAGAGGATAGGCGTCTGTTCCGCCTTGAAAGTGTAATTCCTTTCTTGCTGCGGTCTACTTTGCCTTGATCCTCGCTGACCTTGAGGCTTCGGCTCTGGTGGAGGACTGGTTTTCTGAGGAGCAGCTTCTGACGCCATCACTGCTTTTCCTTTATTCTTATTGCTGCTATTTTGGGTATATGACTTACTACCTCCAGCACTTCTTGTCCCACGGGACTCTTCAACTCGGCGGATCAAGTCTTCAGCTTGCTCTCCCTGTTTGAGCAGATCCCTCTATGTCTTAGACTCTACTGCCCCCATTTTTAGGAGCACGTTGGTCTTAAGATTGTGTCGACAAGTCTCGACAAGAGTTTTCTGGACCATTCCGTGTTTATAATGCACGGACTTCTCCCGGAACCTTTCTATAAATTCTTTGACCGTTTCTTGTTCTCCTTGCCTAGTTGCAAGGAGGGAATGAACCGTAATTTCGGTATCATCCTCAAAGAAATGTGAGAGAAATAATTTCTCTACATCTAACCAGGTATTAATAGTACCTGGGGGCAACTGCATGAACCAAGTAAAGGCAGGCCCTCGCAAAGTACTTGCGAATACTTTAGTCATGATGGGGTCATTACCCATCAAATGTCCTGCTTGGGACAAGAAGTAATAGATGTGCTGACTGGGCAATCCTTTCCCATCATATGACTCTAATTTGAGCGGCTTATACTCCTGTGGGTATGGTATCGTATCCCATTCAGGAGGATACGGTCTTGAAACCCCTGCTTCTTTCAACTCCTTTTTGCGCATCAAAGCTTCGAGTTGATTCTGTAATTTTTCAAGCTTTTCTTCATGCGGATCATGGAAAGAAAATCTATCCTCGTCCTCATGCATCGAGTGGGCTTTGTCCTCCTGTTCTTCTTCATTTGAAGTCTTCTTGCCCTGTTTAGCGTTATCCTCGATAACTTTTTAAAGTAGCATCTTAAGGTCTTCAATCATTTTCTGTTGCTCTCAAATCATTCTTTCTTGAGCTTCAAATCTCTGATTGATATCATCAGATTTATCTGCCATGTGCGATGCTGACTTCTGTAGTCGAGATGACGCGGAGGAACGAGGTGAGGCTATGGCTGAATTATCACTGTCCTCATCATAAAAAACCCCTGTGAGCCTTTTATAATTTCAGGGCGGGATGGCTCCTGATCTTAGTCGAGTAACACGATGAGGTTCTTCATCGCTCGATTCTGAATCATCATCCGTCTCTACAATTTTCTTCCCTTTCCCCACCATATTGGAAGGCACAGTTCTCCATTCTTTTAGGGAAGTGGTTCTTGTTTTCTTGGTAGGGTTGTTGTCCATCTCAGATAACCGGTCAAACACTGATACCCTGCTCTTGCTGCAGCCACAGTTGTCCATTACAGCGGACACTGTGGTCATTAGTTGCTGGCAGTGACAGATAGGTTCTGCTTGAAGTTGTTCTACGCTTCTCTTCCTGGAGAGATGCTCCCTGAGATCAGTACCTTTAGCCGTGGAGTCAGGAGGTCCATTCAACTCTTGAGAAGTTCTGGGAACCCATTGAAGCTTCTTTGACTGATCAACCCTGACTCTGGGGTCGGACCGATCCTCGCGGGGCTTAGGAATAGCCTCGCGTTTTACATTGCAGGCCTGAAGAATAGCTCCGCGCTTATCCACACTAGCCTCACGTCTCTCGCTGGCTTGGTGTGTCTTCAGAAGTTTAGCTTCTGGAATAATTGCCTCGCGTAAAAGGAAATTCTTGCACGCTGGCTTATCTTCGCGTTTAACGCAGATCATAGCTTCGCGCCTAGCACGATTTTTACGACTGACAACTATTTGCCAATCATCCTCGCGTCTCTCACGAGTGTCATAAGTCTTGCGTTTCTCGCAATCAGTACTGGCCTCGCGTTTCTCGCTTGGCTCAGTATCAGCCTCGCGTGGAGAATCACACGCTGGCTTTAAAGAATTTTTATACTCGCGTAACTCGCGAGTGTTGGGTATTCTGCGACTAGCGCAACCCTTACTAGCTTCGCGTCTCTCGCTAGGCTCAGCAATAGCCTTGCGTGGAATATCACACGCTGGCTTTGAAGAATTTTTATACTCGCGTAACTCGCGAGTGTTGGGTATCCTGCGACTAGCGCAACTCTTACTGGCTTCGCGTCGCTCGCTAGGCTCAGCAATAGTGTCGCGTGGAAAATCACACGCTGGCTTTGAAGAATTCTTATACTCGCGTAAGTCGCGAGTGTTGGGTATTCTGCGACTAGCGCAACCCTTACTGGCTTCGCGTCTCTCCCTAGGTGTGGAAAATCACACGCTAGCTTTTCCTTGCTTTTAAGGCAAGTTGTATCTTCGCGTTTAACGCGGTAGAGTCTGGTCTCGCAGGTAGCGCGAGCCAGTTTGCGAGGGACCATAGCCTCGCGTCCTCTGGTGTTAGCTCTGCGTCCAAGGCGGGCTTTGAGGGCTTTACGCCTCACTCTCCGGTTCCTGTTTCGGAGTTGGGTTCTGGTCAATCCAGTCCCCCGGTCTTCTTCGACCATCGGAAGCTCTTCCTCGGCTAGGACTTCTTGTGTGGACTCCGGCGCTATAACCGTAGTCTCGAAGGATCCCCGTCTCTCGGTGGATACCTTTCTACCCGTCACTCGGGCATTGGAGTACATACGGCAATAGTGTCGTGTCTCATCCAAGTCACCTGATCCGGAGGAGAGGAACTCCTCCTACTTCTGCTGGTCGATTTCTACAACCAGCGTGTCTACTTCAGATCCGATCATGTCGACGTCCGATTGCGCCACAATCTCTTCATCAGTGAAAGAGATAGCTCCCACTGTGGTCGCCAGTTTATTCGCCGCAAAAGTTCCTTTGCTTCCTTCCATCGAATTAACTTAAATTACAATAGAAGTGAACAAAATATATAAAGAACAAACGAGAGGATTTTATAGTTCAATCTCTCTCTTTTACAATAATCGTTGTGGGATCAGTGGCGATGGGATCTGTCAAGCAGTTCCTGTTGACAATCGGTACGTCGAACTTCATCTCTCTTGAAGAAATCGGCTGACTGTAGACGATCTTCTTCTCTGTCTTTCCCGAACTCAAGGCTCTCTCGCGTACTTGAATTCTCCAAGACAATGATGATCACAAAAAGGCTTCAAGGCTCTCTCGCGTACTTGATTTGCCGAAGGATCAACTCAGCTGAGAAGAAGGAAGAAGATGATCTCTGATTCTGGATTGCCGAGAAGAAGAAGAAGACCAAAGCCGAAAGAAAAAAGACACCCTAGGGTTTCACCAGGAAGGTATTTATAGCCCCGGGAAGATTTGAGAGAGTTTCTATCTGAATAGAATCTGCTCTCATCAAGGATTCCAATCAAATATTTAATATTGATTTAAATCTTTTGATTTAGAATTCTGATTGGATTTGATTTGGTATTTGGATAAGCCCAAATTATAATCTCAATCAATTTGAGATTCTGGTTATCTGCTCACGCGGAGCTTTAATCGCATCAAAACGTGGCGCTAAATAACCAGTGCGAGGAGCTAACGCAAAGCTATAGAACATCTCCGCGTTTACTCAAACGCGAGGCTAAAAATATCCAGACGCAGAGCTATGGATTAGCTCCGCGTTCTGTTGTGGAAAACTCTTTTTATTCAGAAATTTTCACTGCCAACACGATGAAGAATCTTTGTTGAACTACAACTCTTTCTATGATCTTCTCTGATCTCCTTAGAATTGATTTTTTCCATCCCCTATCTATGTACTTGGAGTGGTTTTGTAGCTTGAATGACTGTAACTATCTCCTGATTTGTGGAAGATCATGGTGGAATTACACCATAATCTGATCAGAGGGATCATGGTGGAGCTGCACCATGATTTGATCAGTGTGAATAACTGTTTGCCAACAAGGATGAAATGTCTTCATTGGCCGAGCTGACTCCTTTAGTTAGCAAGATTGGAATATCTTCCTTGGCAGAGTTGATTTTAGTCATTTATCATGACTATTTTGGATGCTTGTTTTCTTTAGTCTGGCGAGGATAAGATATCTTTGCTGTCAAAGTAGACTTTGTCTCTTGGAGTTTTTAAGGCCTTAGACTAGTCCTACTTGGTGAGGAATGTTGCTTCATTTGGCAAAGTTGAAATTCTTCGATTTGGTGAAATTGAGTTGAAACTCTTTGTAAGGGGGTTTATATCTTTTGTGTGGAAAGGATGGTCGTTGCTCTGACTTTACCTTTGCCAACTCAATATGATGATTAGTTACTTTTTTTTGGTTAGTCTTATCTTAACAGTGGGCAAATTTTATCTCCAACATTTGTTATTTCATCTGGGCCAGCACAGAGAATTAGCTGCACATACTCATCATAGTCATCAACAATTAAATAAAAGGGATTCTTTTATTAATAACCACAAACAAGTACATAAAACTATACTCCACAAAAATCTCCCTTTTGATCTCTAAAAATTAAAAGTAAAATGCATAAAAAAGGTATATAAAAACTCTTAAGTGCATTGAGCATATAGCCTCTCAAAAACCCTAACTAGAAATTTATTTAAAAAGAAACACTAATTTAAATAAAATTATTTTCATAATTATGCTTTAGTCGTTATCCTTCGATAGCCTCTTCAACTGGAGCTCTTAGCTTACAGTCTACAAATTCAGGCTAGCTGTCGATAGCCACCAGTTTGGCTGTCAAAAGCTAAGCCTGTCAGTTGCTAATCTAGACTGATATGCTTCGTTTTCTCTATTTACTTTTGCATAGAACCTACAAAAAGGTTACAGAACACTAGAAAAATATTTAAGTGGAGAGTTTGATCAATAAAAATAATTTATCATTAATTTTTTGTATTAATCATTAAAATTGGATTACGAGTGCACAAATATACTAAAATTATTACAATTTTCACTTGTAATTAGTACATATAACACTTGATTTAAGATATGATATACAAGCACGAATATTTAATTACACATATTCTTACCAATACATGGTTTTTCTTGCTTGGAAATGATAACTCGCTTACGTGAACATCTTCTATAACACTTGTAATTGCCAATATCACCATGCGTATCTTTTAATATTCATATGACTATTGATTCATGAATTCTTACTACATGTCACATTGATACATTTATACTTATCATATACTACATTGATACATATGTCATATTGGTACATTAATACTAGCATATACTACATTGATACTTATTAAATATGTACAAATGTTTAATTACTCATTTTCTTATATGTACAAATAGTATCAGAGCCTAGAACACCAACCAAAAATGTGCGAAACTAAGTGTCACATGGAGCTAAATGCTACTTAGAATAAATTGACACGAAAAAAGTGGGGGCCACCTATTGAATCTGTGAGAGCAACCTCTAGAACACATGGGGTCACCTCATGAATCTGACATCTCCTCAGAGCCAAAAACCAACCGTAGATGTACAGAACTAAGTGCCACATGGAATTCAGTGCTACTCAAGACAAATTGTCATACAAAAAGTGGGGGGCCCCTCTTGAATCCATGGGAGCCGCCTCTAAAATCCGTGAGGGCCACCTCTAAAATCCGGCATCACTTAGCAAAGTGTCATATTTGCTTGATTATGTTATACTATATATATCATGTACTTTATGGTTCATATTATATTTTACATAATTAATGATTCATATGCATACATCTTTTATATCGTTTCATGCTGGCATGCCATACATGCATTTTTATATGGTTTCTATAGTATTGTACAAGCTTCAGTTTGTATTCATATTTGGGTACATACCTCAGACCTAGTAGCCGTGACTGTGGTGTATACGGAGGAGGACCCACCTCTCTTGTATCCCTACTTCAGGAGTAGGCCGAGAGCCAACAATTCACCTCTTGTAGGATCTTTATCTCTTTTGTGTATATACCATTTTGATTTGTATATGTGTGTGTGTGTGTATATATAGCTTCTTAGTTCTGTCTGTGATATCCGGACACTTATGTGTATATTTAATACTTATGTTGCTCGATTCTTATACTATACTTGACTGTACATAAGCAATATATATATATCACTTATTATTTTCATATACCTGTTTTTGGATATTGCTTATTCATACTTGTGATGTTATATCAGATAATTTCGGACCTGTGATATGTGTGTCATATATCTATGCTTTCATATATCTTATCTGATTGTATACTATAATAGCCTCATGTACTTCAGTATTGTGAGTGTCCATCGGCGATACCCTACCCATTATTGGAACACACACTTGGGCCCACCAGTGTGTGGTTTCAAGGTAGGATGGTATCAGAGCAACCATCTTTTTATTATTTGACCCATCACTTTATGATTATGCAACATTCATATAAGCAATATACATTAACATTCTTGTTTCATTGTCTTGTTTAATATCCTATCTTTTATTTTTGATCTGGTTCCATCCTTATTCTTTTATTTCCAAAAAATGACTTTCCATTGTCAAGAAAGGAAAACTCCTGAGCGCGAGGGGGCTCCTTCCGGGGAATATGATTAGATGACGGAGCTTATGCATGCTATGATGGAGTAGAATCCATTGCTCAAGATAGGACTTGGGATAGCATAGGAGGTGTCAGTGTGTGATGCCCCAAATTATACTAGTGGACCTGAGTGTGTGTCCCAATAATGGATAGAATATTACCGGCAGGCACTCTTAACACCGAAGTGCACAAGACCTTTTTTTTCTTTAAACATAGACAAGAGACATAGAAGCACGCAAATATAAGATATGTATACCACAGGTCTGATCTATCTGGCACAACATCACATGCATGAATATATAAATATCCAAAAATATGTATATAAAAATGATAACCAATGTGCATACCAAAATGTTGCTCAAGTAGAGTTATGTAAGTATCAGAACTGAATATAAACAAAAATGTCCGAATACCACGGACATAATTAGGAGTAGGATACATATACACATACAAGGCAAAATGATATATAGACAAAAAAAGATAAAAATCCCATAAAGAGCTAGCTACTGGCACTCGGTCTACTCCTAAAAATGTGGATCCATGATGAGTGTGTCCTCATGTGCTATCGCCGTCTCGGCTGGTTGATCTAGGGTGTGATAAACCTAGAGGTCAGAATACAAATAAGAATACAAAATCAAGCTAGTACAATTCTATATGAACCATATAAAAATGTGTATGGGGCATGCTAGTAGGAAACAATATAAAAGATATATGTGTATGAATTTAACGTATGCTGAATATAACAAAAATCATGACATACATGGTATCTGTAGTATAACATGATCAAGCAACAAGATAAGCTAAATATAGCATGAATTATGTGGTACATGCTATGTAATATAATATGAATCATGAAGCAATTGGTATAAATAGTATAGCATGATCAAACTATATGATTTAGCAAATGTATAAAATATAATATGAATCATGTAGTACATGGTATACATAATATGACATGATTAGGCAAAATGTTGCACTATCTATTCTATTAATTTAGAACTGAATGGTAAGAGTATTTACATATTCTCAGAGTGTATCATGTATATCTGGTACCACGGTCTCAATCTGCTATCATGTATCAGATCGCTGCCAGACGAACTCAATATCCTGTATATACTCAGTATCACGATCCAAACAACGGTCTCTAAGCAAGTTGGTAGTACCGCAAGGCATGAGTAGGAAACCGATAGTACCAACACACAAATCGGTGGATGCATCTCAAGTAAGACAAGAGACTCTCACAATTTGTGTTTCATTCCACTATTCATTTCTCCCATATCCATAATGTAGTAAATACTAAGTATCAATATATTAATGTGTCATATATAATAAGAGTACATGTATCAATATCCAGGTGAAGTTGAAATGACATGCACACCAATACTAGTAAGTTTAAGAGTAATACTAGTTAGTATAAGAGTTACAGGATAAAAGTAATAATGAAAAGTAAAAGAGTTACATGATATGTTCACATTATGAGGAATGATTTTCAAGCAAGAATAATATGTATAATTAATAATAAGCATAACTAAACATATGTGCACGTATATCATATCACAAGTCAAGTGGTATATGCATGAATATGACATGTGTGCCTAAATATCAGTTATAACAGATCTAGACTCATCTTATATAGGGGAGAACAAAAGTGATTTGATATGTGTACATGCGTATCATAAGTCAAGTGGAACATGCACGGACATAATATATATGCTTATATTGCTGCAGTTTGGCAGACTGTTAGATTTCCAAGTCTTGTTTAAGTAGCACAAAATAGAAGTAGAAGCTAAGATTTAATACAGTTATAGAAAATTTAATTATCTTTCCAATGAATATTAAATAAGCTTAATTGAAATTGTAGAACAAGAGTTATGATTATTTTATTATGGATATGCTACTACTACTATGAACCTAATATAGCTGAAAAATTCAAATTATTTTTGACCAAGATAGAATTAAAATTATACCCAAAGTTCTTTATCAATTCTAAATAATTTAATTATCTATCCAATAAAACTTGAATAAACTCAATTGGAGTTTTAGAGAAAAAGTTATGACCACTTTATTACATACATGGTGCTACTAAACTGTTGACTTGATATAGCAACAAGTGATAAAATTCCATGCCAGTTTTGAGTAGATAAATGGCAAAATTATAATTTGCTGTAGTTGGATGTATTGTATCTTAATGAATCATATTTATAGTGGAACTTGAATGAGGTCAACCAGAGTTAAGATGCAAATTTATGATAGTTCTAAAATGGACTATTGTGCATGTATGGATAGTGATAAGTTTTGTACATATATAACATGCATGGGGTGATACATAAAATAAAACTCAAGATAGGTGCAAGTTAAAGTATATATAATCTAGAAATTAGTTTAATACAACTTCTGATATCATATGTTAGAAGTTCTAATTAAGAAATCATAAGTTTAAAAGATTTAAGAGTGTATTCTTACCTCTCGTTAAACTCGAATAAAAAAAAAAACTAATATAGATGCATTGCTCCCCAAAAGTAGATAAATTTTCCGAAAATCATACTAATGAACAAGGAAAGGTACTAGAATGTTTTTTCATATTGGTGGAGAAGTTTAAAGTTGATTTGAAGAAGGAAAACTCAAGAACAAGGTTAGATAACTATTTCATAGATTTTCTTGCTCACTCTCAGGCTGAATATTTAGCGATTTATTTGATAAAAATAGAGAGGGAATTACGGTTAGAGGTCCAAATAGAAATTGAAATGAAGAATGAGAGGAAGATTCTTGATTTTTTTTTAGATTTTTTTGAATTTACTTCTTAGGTCAAACAGCTGTTGGAAGTGAGTATGCTGTTATATTTAAAACCCTTAAAATTTATTTTAATTACAAGTTTGCCATTGGAGCAATTACTATTCAAATTTAGTCAAGAATAGTTGTTGCACTTCTAGAGATAAATTTAAAGTTAGTAGGAGGGTAAAATTAAAATTATTGATTAAATTTGATTATTTTTATTGGAAATTTACTTAAAAATTGGCCGATCTGGAATAATTTAAGAAAATAATGCAAAAATTTTAAATAATAAGATAAGAGGTACCTGCTCTACAAAATTTTAAATAGAAGATTATATTGAAAAATATAACTTAATTACTCAGCATTTGCTTGTATTAGTATCCGAGCTTCCGAGCCAATATAGATGACACGGAATAAACGGATATAAGGTTTTAAGGTTTACGGTTGTTACATGGTAGCAGCCATGAGGGCAACAACTACAATGTCTGAAAGAATATCTGCACCACTAGTATAAGATAGAATAGGCAGTATTTCAGACTCCGGAGGCTTCATCCGGTATCATTCTCTTGGACTTGGACTCCGTTGGGAGCGGAGGAATGGTTAATGGACATGGAGAACGTTTTGGAGGCGACTTGTATACTATCAGAGAGCCAGATCGATATTGTAAAGATCCAGTTCACAGATGTTGCCAAGGCTTGGTGGAAGTCTAAGGAGGCTAGTTTAGAGAGGCGATTTCAAGTAAGGTTTTCTTGGATGGGTTTTATGTGAGGTTCTTCCCACTAACAGCTCAAGATTATATGGAACGGAGGTTTATAGAGCTAATGCAGGAAGGTATGATAGTTGATGCATATGTTGTTGAGCTTTCGAGACTCAGCAGATTGCTCCTACCATAGTGGTTGAGGAGAGAGATAGGACACGTTGATTCCAGCAGGGCTTGAGTTTGGAGATATCAGAGATATAGCCATGACAGTTATGGGGACTTATGCAGAAGTCCATGAGGTAACCCGACCTCCAGAACAGGTCACTGGGAGGAGGAAGGCAGAGTTGGGGATGCAGAAGCATTCAATAGGCCAGATGTTTGGGTCATCGAGCAATAGAGTTCCTACAGCTAAGCACTAGATGACTCAATCTATAATTGGGCTAGCAAAGATTTGTGGATATTTAGCTTCCTGGGCACACAAAGAGTATGTGCAAGAGAGATCTTGGGGTATATTTAAGAAGTGGCATTGCGGATCATCAGGTCAAACGACATTCTGTTGTACATCCCCTTTTATATAGTGACGAAGGTGAAAGGTAGGTGACTTTGGAATCAACAGTAGTGACAAAGGGGGAATAGCTTAGTGGGTTAGAGTGCTGGTCTATCACGCCAGAAGTCATGGGTTCGAACCCTGTTTTCCCCGCCTGATTCTCCTTCATCTTGTTGTCTACAAATAAGATTTTCTAGAGGTCCTAGACAAGCTGTAGAGACTCAAAGGCCTCCAATGCCACCTCAAAATCTATAGAAAGTTGTGTCATCTTAGCAGCAACAGCAGGGACCAATAGTAAGACCTATCGGACTAGCACCGAGGAGGCTATTGGCCCCATAGCTGTAGGCCTTCCATGGAGCTCAGGCACAAGAGCTTCGAGGCACAAACAAAGTCAAGCTTACACTTTCATCGCAGAGGAGGCTAATGCATCTTGTGAAGTTATGACAGGTTTTATTTTAGTTGATTTTGTACATCATGTGTGTTATTTGATTCCGATGCATCACACTGCTTCACATTATTTGTATTCATCAAATCAACATATCATACCACATAAACTATGTAGACTATGTAAACATAGCATGCCATTCGGGGGGTTGAACATTGACACTGGAAATGGAATAATTATGTCTAGTAAACTATGTAGATGATTCCAAGTAGTGGTAGGTAACAGAGAATATCATTCCGACCTATTTGTTTTAAATCATTATGGTTTTGATGTGATCTTAAGCATGGATTGACTGAGTGCCTCTCACGTAGTGATTGATCATCATAGGAGAGCTTGTGTGCTAGATTTTGGAGTCTTATGAGAGGAGTATCACTATATGGCAGAGTTTGTAATGATAAAAGCTATCAAGCCAACATTTAGCAATGCCATATGGGGTTGTGGTGATGGAAGGATTTAGAATATATAACAATACTTTAAAATTGAGATTTATGATATATAGCAATGCTTTAAGATAGGATACAATATTGATACTTAATTGATACAATATTGATAGGATACATAATTGATACATTAATACTAGTATATACTATATTGATACTTATACATATATACATATTTAATTACTTATGTTCTTACATGTATAAATGGTATCAGAGTCTAAAACACCAGCCGAAAGTATGTAAAACTAAATCTCGCATGGAACTAAGTGTACTAGGAACAAATTGCCATATAAAAAGTGAGGGCCACAACTTGAATCCGTATGAACCATCTCTAAAATCTATGAGGACCACCTCTAGAATCCAATATTACCTTAGAGCTAGACACTAGCTATACATGTGCGGAACTAAGTGCAACATAGAACTAACTGCCACGCAAGACAAAGTGCCACACAAAAGTAGAGGTTACCTCTTGAATCTATTGGAGCCACTTCTAGAATCCATTGAGCCACCTGTAGAATCCAACATTGCTTGGCGAAGTATTATATTTGCTCCTAAAATACCAGCCCGAAGTATGTAAAACTAAATGTCGCATGGAACTAAATGTACTAGGAACAAATTGCCCTATAAAAAGTGGGGGCCACCTCTTGAATCCGTGTGAGCCACCTCTAGAATTTATGAGGACTACCTCTAGAATCCAATATTACCTTAGAGCTAGACACTAGCTATAGATGTGCGGAACTAAGTGCAACATAGAACTAACTGCCACACAAGACAAAGTGCCACACAAAAGTAGAGGTTACCTCTTAAATCTGTTGGAGCCAATTCTAGAATCCATTATACCACCTCTAGAATCCAACATTACTTGGCGAAGTATTACATTTGCTTGATCATATTATATTATATATACTATGTACTTCATGATTCATGTTATATTTTATATATTTTATCATTCATATGCATATACCTTTTATATTGTTTAATACTAGCATGCCACAAAAATATTGTTATATAGTTTCTATAGTATTGCACGAGTTTAAATTTGTATTCTTATTTGGGTTCGACCCCTAAAATTATCACACCTCAGATCTAGCAGCTGAGACTATGGTGCCTGAAGAGGAAGAACTGCCTCTCTAGCATCTCTACTTCCAGGAGCAGGCAGAGCACCACTAGTCCACCTCTCGTAGGATCTTCATTTATTTTGTGTATATATTATTTTAATTTGTATATGCATATGTATCCTACATCCTGGTTCTGTCCGTCGTATTTGATTTATATATATTTAGTATGTATGCTACTCGGTTTTGATATCGTACATGTGCAATATTTTTTGTATATATTTTCTATCATTTCTATATACCTAATTTTGAATATTTCTATATTCATACTTGTGATATTGTGATAGATTATTTCAAACATACAGTATATATCATATATCCATGCTTCCTTATCTCCTGCCTGTGATTGTATAGTGTGAAGCTTCATGCACTCCAATATTATAAAAGTGATGATATCCTACCAATTATTTGGATACACACTCGGGTCCACCAGTGTGTGATTTCGGGGCATCACATATGCTCAGAGCTTGAAGCTCTAAATAGCATATAATGGTGATTTAATAATCAACATGAACCTCCTTGGTTAGGTAGCTAAAATTCGACAGCGTAAACCGAAAAGGCAAATATCCTAAAAATATGCGTTCAACTCATCCTTTCAGTTTCTCTTAATTCTTGTCATTATATTTGCTATTAAGTATGCAAATAGACCGATGATGTGACATTTACTGCAAGCGCACAGTGTCGGTGTAGCGCTGTACAGGTCGTCCCACAGAGATCTAAGGTGTTTTTGTGATTCTTACTTTTTCCTTAGTCTAACGGACTAATCAAAGATTCTAGTTTGAAGATGAGTTTATCTAAATAGCCTAGAATCTAGAATCCACTAATTTCCAACCATGTTCTTACTTCTATTAGTTTCTTCTACCATAAAAATTCGATCTTTTTAGTCTAATTTTTATTTAAAGTGTCCTAAGTATGAGCTATCAAGTGGTGTGCAAGTATAACTCATCAAAGATACTACTTCTCATAAAAACAAACTAAATCTTTAAATAATTCAATGAAAAAGATAAAATCAACAACCCCAAACGCTAACTAAGCATAGGCTATCAAGAAACCTAATTCAAGTATAACCTATCAAAGTTTTAATCTTCGAGTTCTTGTATTTTAATCTTTTTAAATAAAAATCATGTCTTTATTATTTTATTTAAGAATAAAATATTAGAAAGCAATTACATGGTGGATCTTAGCTTCATCTACATCTTAGAGCTAAACTAATTAGCTACTCATATTTTTAATAAACAAAATCAAATTTTTATTCATGAAAGCAAATAAAATCTAATCTAGAAAGCTATACTAGATAGCAAATAAAGAATTAAAAGCAATGGCTTACCTCTGGAGCACGGTATTGTGGCCGCCACCCCTTCAGCAAAACTCTAATTTTATTGATTTAAAAACGAGTACAAAAGTTCAGGATTCTCCTTAGAATACAAGAATATGGCCAATATATATGATTCGGAATACCAAACCCAATTCTAACAAACTTGTGAAACTAAACAATTACAATGAAGCCACGGGAGAACTTTCGTCTGGATTGACCACATTTGGGCTGCCAAATGGCTGTAAATACCGCTAATTGGTGGCCTAATTAGTTTAGTAGTTAGGAAACTTTCTTCTGCATGATTTTCGTCTCTTGGTAAGTTGATTTTGATGACTGTATTGCACTTTGACTCTTTTCAGTATCGTAGTCTCGTAGTTTTGCTCACTTTGGAAATTTTTCTGGCTTTGATTTCCTACTCCAACTCTGATTTTATGCCGTCTCCATATACGAATCGAATTACCTGAAAAAGACACTAAAAATACCCAAGTAGCATTTATTTATATAAAAAAATAGATAAAGTATAGGAGGAAAAATACAATATATGATACTTATCACACCCCCACACCTATTTTTTGCTAGTCCTCGAGCAAAACCTAAAACTAACAACAAAAAAAAAATCCTAACTCACTTTGGCAGGATTCACGATTGCACTTAGCACGTGCAACAAGCCTTTAAACCCCTAGGTTACCCTAGTGGACGAGTGTTGTCTCGTGAGGGTTTGCAGTGAATATACCCACAAAATTCATGAAGAAAATAGATTAAGGAATAAAGAAAAGAAAAATAAGGATAACCGAAAATAAAAAAAATAAAAATTTTATACAAAAGAAAAGAAAAATCTTTTTTTAATGATATTTTCATCAATTAATCTTACTAATATACAAACTCATGAACGCATTTAGATTATCAATTTTCAAATCGAGCGTCATATCAGATACACTTATTATTTTAATAAAAAATTTAAATCCTATTTTTCAATACCCAATAACAGATAATTTATTGGCTCCTATACATCTACGTGCACGTGTGATAGTCTACTTCGGTTTTGGACTCCAACTCTAACTCATGATTCATCTCCTCTCTCATAATATATCTTTTTTCTTTTTTTCTCTTTTTTTTAAAGAATATTTCACCTTTCATGTTAATATTTACGCTTACTTAGGCGCAACATACCCGATTATTCAGTTCATACTATTTTCTTTTTTTTTTTTAGAATATTTCACCTTTTATGCGAATATTTACGCTTACTTAGGCGCAAAGTACCCGATTACTCAGATTATACTCTTTTTTTTCACTCTTGAGGCTATTAACTTAATACCAGCCGCACCCCATTATTTTATCACTCTCGAGGCTATTGCCTTAGGCTCAACCCATTATTTTATTATCACTTTTTTTTTCTTTTTTTCAGAGAGAGAAGACTTACTCAATCGTTATCATCTTTTTGCCTAACCTAATAAACTATTGTGAAGTGAAAAATAAATGTATACTTTGCCTCAAAACAACTATTGGCGGTATTTATTTTTCAGATTTTAATTTTTTTTATAAAATTCAAGTTGTACCATCCAATCTACTCTCCTATCCAATTTCAAATCTAAATTTGTTCCTTTATTTGTAATTAGGTTGATCTATTGATAAAATACATAAATTTGTTGTTAAATTTAGTTTTTATTAATTTTTTTCAGTTTTTTTTAGTCTTTTTTTAAAAAAATTTCAGTTAGTTACCCTAAAAACTACCCAAAGTGTAAAATAAAGAAACCCAAAAAAAAATCTAAAAATAAAAAAATTCTAAAAATAAAAATAAAATCCTAAAAATCATAAAATAAATAAAAATCTCTTAATCCACTCCCCCACACCTAAACTTGTGTATGCCCTCATACACAAACCAAGTGTGGTAAAATAAATATGAAAACTATTATACAAATACTATACAAATAATGAGAGTCGTAAAAGTTATGATCTCAATATTCTTACCCTATTAACGCATGGAAAGCGGTTACGACCTCTCGATCGCTTCCCACTTTCATAGTGTGTGCGTTTTAAACGTGAAGTGGGTACATTATTATATCTCATCAATCTCATACAAGTCACGAGATTACCTGTCTGCTTCTTATGCCGTCCTCGCTTTTTCTTTGTCCACATGTAAGTATTAACAATTGGGTTAAAGAATTTTTTATTATAAACCTGCCAATCATTGTTAGTAACAAGCATACATGTAGAAATATTATGAGGTGAGAAGAGTGCTACAGGATCATGTGAATGTGGTGGTGGCTCTTCTAACTCATGAAGTAACGCGAGCTCCTCTGCAAACAAATCCTCAAAAGTTCGCTCATAAATCAATGGCGCACTTGCACAAGTATCATCATATATAAAATCAGTATGTGCCAATTCTTCTAATAGTATGAGCTCATCTTTGAACATTTGCTCAAATGAAGGTTCATCATCAGTGCAAGAGGTCGAATGAGAGTGCAAACTATGAATCATATTGACCTCAATGAGAGAGCTCATTGCATGCTCATCTATATTAAATATGTTCAATGCCACAGTCATATTCCCAAACGATAACTTCATGAGACCACTCCTACAATCAATTAATACATTTGATGTTGTAAGGAATGGTCTACCCAAGATAACGGGAATTTGATTCTGTGGATTGGAGATCGGCTCAGTTTCTAGGACAATGAAGTCTACAGGAAAGATAAACTCGCCTACCTTAATGAGCACATCTTCAACCATACCAAGTGGTCTCTTGATCGAACGATCAGCTAGCTGTAGTGTGACCTTGGTAGGTTGAAGTTTTTCTAACCCAAGTTGCTGATAAATAGTGTAAGGAAGTAAGTTGACACTTGCCCCTAAATCATGCAACGCCCTATCAAATGTAGTGTTCCGAATAGTAAATGAGATTGTAGGGGAGCCTAGATCTTTGTGCTTGATAGGCAAGGAGTTAGAGAGGTATGTGATATATTTGTAGCAAGAAAAACTTTCTCAGAAATGTTTCTTGCTCGTTTCTTAGCACACAAATCCTTGAGGAACTTAACATAAATATGAACCTGTTGTATAATGTCAAGGAGTGGAATATTAACCTTTATCTGCTGAAATGTTTCAAGAATCATTTCTACTTGCGGTGAAGGCTTCCTATGCCGATTGGGATATGGTACTTTCGGCTTAGGAACATGTTCTTCCAAATAATCATGTGACGATGATGGAGGTGATGGAGATGGTCGTGGAGAAATGGGTGGAAGATGTGATGTAGCCTGCGAGATAGTCGGAGTGGGATCAGGGGGTATGGCTACATTATTGTCCACTTGCTTGCCAGATCTAAGCGTGTGAATGACATTGCATTGGTAGACATGCGACTGATTGGAGTTTGAGGAACTGGCATTAGGGTTCATTATGGGTTGACTTGGAAAGGTACCCTGGCCACGTTCACTCATCTGACTCACTAATTGTCCAACCTGCTGCTCTACATTCTTAATAGATTTAGAGTTCACGAGCAGTTGCTGACTTGTATTTTGAATAAAATCAGGTGACACTTTCATATGATTTTGCATGTGTGTGTCAAGGTTGGACATATGCATGTCAAATTTGGAATGCGACTTGAGAAGATTTTCAACGTGCTTCTCAAGTGACTGAAGTTGCTTTTCTTGTTCATTATTAGACCCCTGTTGTGGATGTGAGTTGTTTTGTGCAGGTGGTCTATTCTGGTTGTTCTCATAATTTGAAGCATTTGGGTGTTGATAAGCACCCACATTTGGTTTTGAAAACTGACCATTGGTTTGAAGTTGCATGTTAGGGTTAGGGACCCCCTGATATTGCCCTTGACCCCATGATAGATTTGGATGATTCCTCCAGCCAGGATTGTATGTAGGAGCGTAAGGATTGTTCATGGGTTGTTGATACAAGGCGTTAGCCTGTTCAAGTGTGGAACCCATGGAATTCATTAATAATGGACACTCCTCCATAATATGATTCGGAGTTCCGCTATTAAAGCATGTGGGACTTTAGATTTGATTTACCTGACTCACTGGTGGAGTACTAGGAGTCTCCAATGCCTCAATTCTTCTCATAAGGGCTGCAATCTTAGCTTCGGCAGCTATAGAGCTGTCGATGCTATGGATCCCACCTTTATGCGCAGAAGTTGAAGCACTGGGCTTCTCAGTGGGACTCTCCCACTGCATAGTCTTCCACAATGGGTCCTCAAGAAAGTCCCATGCTTCATTCTCATTCTTTCTCATGAACTCCCCTTGACACACGGACACAAGAAGAGTTTTGGATGTGTAATCGAGTCCTTCGTACACGATTTGACACAACCGCCACTTTTCTATCGCGTGGTGGGGGCACTGAGCTAATAAGTTCTTGAACCGTTCCCAATATTTCCAGAAGAGTTCTTTCGGCACTTGACGGAATTGATTAATTTGATTTCGTATTCTTGTCGTCTTATGCATGGGATAATAATTCTTAAGAAACACTGTAACGAATTCATCCCAAGTAGTGATTGAATCAGTAGGCATACTGTACAACCACTTCTTGGCAGTATCCTTAAGTGAAAAAGGGATGAAGCGGAGCTTAATTGCGTCCTCCGATAAGTGTTGCAGTTTAATCATTACGCATACTTCCTGAAATTCACTGATAAAGAGATATGCATCTTCTGAATCAGTACCAGTGAATTTAGGAAGTATACTAATGTACTGCGGCTTCAACTCATAGTGATTACCCACTGCATGTGGAAGTTTAATGCATGATAGTAATGATGTACGCAACGGGTAACATCGATCCTGAAGGATCGGGATCGGTTGGTCCATCTTGGTTCCCATGAACAAATCTGATCTCACAAGTTGACCAAATTGATCATGGGTCCAGTGTGTCATGAACCAGCGACTGTGAGTGTATGCGTGAAATTCCTAAACTAATGCAAGAAGTGGGGTTTGGTGGAGATAAAACGGTGGAAGAGATATGATCAAATAAAAATGTGATTTCTACTGTTTCTAAATTTTTCTTTTTTGTACTTTTTTACAAAACCAGGGAGATAAAATACAGATATCCGGAAATTTTCGTGGACTTTATTACCAAAAGTACTGCTAAATCGCGATGTTTACTGCTAATTAGCGGCCCAAATAGAGAATCAGCTTTTGTATTTTTTTCAGTGCACTCTAAACACTTATATAGTCCTGCTTGTTTTCCTGTATATGTACTTTCTCGTCCCTGAACACTCAACACACACTGTTAATCCCATAAAACGTCAGAAAAAGCAAGAAAAACACCATCGATCCCGGCAACGGCGCCAAAAACTTGATGTGATATTTACTGCAAGCGCACAGTGTCGGTGTAGCGTTGTACAAGTCGTACCATAGAGATCTAAGGTGTTTTTGCGATTCTTACTTTTTCCTTAGTCTAATGGACTAACCAAAGATTCTAGTTTGAAGATGAGTTTATCTAAATAGTCTAGAATCTAGAATCCACTAATTTCCAACCAAGTTCTTACTTCTATTAGTTTCATCTGTCATAAAAATTCGATCTTTTTAGTCTAATTTTATTTAAAGTGTCCTAAGCATGAGCTATCAAGTGGTATGCAAGTATAACTCATCAAATATACTACTTCTCATAAAAACAAACTAAATCTTTAGATAATTCAATGAAAAAGATAAATTCAACAACCCCAAACGCTAACTAAGCATAGGCTATCAAGAAAGCTAATTCAAGTATAACCTATCAAAGTTTTAATCTTCGAGTTCTTGTATTTTAATCTTTTTAAAGAAAAATCATGTCTTTATTATTTTATTTAAGAATAAAATATTAGAAATTAAAGCAATTACATGGTGGATCTTAGCTTCATATACATCCTAGAGCTAAACTAATTAGCTACTCATATTTTTAATAAACAAAATCAAATTTTTATTCATGAAAGCAAATAAAATCTAATCTAGAAAGCGAACAAATCTATACTAGAAAGTAAATAAAGAATTAAAAGCAATAGTTTACCTCTGGAGGACGGTATTGTGGCCGCCACCCCTTCAGCAAAACCCTAATTTTATTGATTTAAAAATGAGCACAAAAGTTCAGGATTCTCCTTAGAATACAAGGATATGGCTAATATATAGGATTCGGAATACCAAACCCAATTCTAACACACTTGTGAAACTAAAAAATTACAATGAATCCAGAGGATAAATGTCGTCTAGATTGACCACATTTTGGCCGCCAAATTGCGGTAAATACCGCCAATTAGCGTCCTAATTAGTTTAGTAATTAGGAAACTTTCTTTTCCATGATTATCGTCTCTTGATAAGTTGATTTTGATGACTGTATTGCACCTTGACTATTTGCAGCATCGTAGTCTCGTAGTTTTGCTCACTTTGGAAATTTTTCTGGCTTTGATTTCCTACTTCAACTCTGATTTCATGTCGTCTCCTTATACGAATCGGATTACCTGAAAAAGACACTAAAAATACCCGAGTAGCATTTATTTATATACAAAAATAGATAAAGTATAGGAGGAAAAATACAGTATATGATACTTATCAACCGAGTAATATAAAAACAAAACTATATAACATTTTACATTTAGTTGAGCTTAAATATTTATTAACCTGTGAGTGTTAAAATGTCTAAAGATACTCTGGTGTATTTGTAATGCTCCTAATCGTTAAGCCCATGTATCGATTTATTTCATATTATTGATATCAGCTTGGAAGCCCGGATATAGATAAGGAGGGTATTGAGTAAATTGACTTATACCATTTAATCCAGTCTTCAGTTTAAAATTTTAAAGAGCGGGGACCTCTTATCTTATTATTTCATTTTTTTTTATTTTTTCTTGAATTATCGGCCAATTTTTGGGCAAATACCTAATTAAAATAATCGAATTAAATCATGAATTTCAATTTTAACCTCCTACCAACTTCGAATTTATTAGCAGAAGCCCAACAACCATTCTTTACCAAATTTGAATAGAAATTGACCCAATAACAAACTTGTAATTAAAATAAATTTTAAGGTTTTTTAAAAATTAGAATACTCACCTTCTAGCAGCTGTTTAATCTCTCAAATAAATTCAGAAAAATATTAGAAAAATCAAGCTTCTTTAATAGTTCTCCTATTTATTTTCTTTTATGACCTCCAACTCTAATTCTTTATCCAATTCTCTCAAATAAATCACCAAATATTCAGTAGGAAAGTGGACAGAAAATTTATTAAATTGTTATAGGAACCCTATTCTTGAGTTTAACGTCTTAAAATCAACTCTAAACTTTTCCACCGGTACAGAGAATCATTTTCCAGCACCTGCCCTTGTTTATTAGTGTGATTCTTGCGAAATTTTCCACTTTTGAAGAGCAATCGCATCAATATCAGTTTATTTCTAATTCGGGTTCAATAAGAAGTAAGATTACACTCTCAAACCCTTTGACTTATAATTTCTTGATAGAATCTCTTCATATATGATATTGGAAGTAGTATTAACCCAATTTAAAGATTATGCAAGCTCTAAATTGTATTTATCTTGAGTTTTATTGCTCATATCACCTATGCATGTCATAAGTGCACTATCGTATTGTTGTCCATATATATGCAACAACCTATTTTTTAATAGCCATAATGCATCTTAACTCTGATTGGCCTCATTCCAGTACCATTAGAAAGATGATTCATTAAATAAAAATATTTTCAATATCGGACCCTAATTTAGCCATTTACCTAGTAAAAAATAACCTAGAAGTTGCATCATGGCTGCTTAGGTCAATAATTCAGCAGAGTAAGTCCATGGTCAAATGCCATAAATTTTGTTTTAGAACTCCAATTGAACTAATTCACAATTCATTGGAAAGGTAATTAAATTTCTAAAACTGATAAAAATATTAGGATCTAAATCAAATCATATCAGGATCAAAAAATAATCTGGAAGTCTAATATGTACCAGGTCCATAACAGTAGGAGCATGTACATAGTAAAATAACCATAACTTTGTTATAAAACTCTAATTAAGCTCATTTAAAAGTTATTAAAAAGATAATTAAATTTTCTACAATTGTACAAAATCTTAAGTTATAATACTATGTTTGCGCTAGTCAAACAAGACATAGAAGTCTGACATGTTTACTAAATTACAACAACATAAGTACAAATATTATGTCCATGTATATACTATTTGATTAATGATATGATATACATATGCACATGTTCAATCACTCTTTTTATTACCTGTACATATTGACTTCAAACCTGTCATAGCCCATATCTAGGCATACATTCTATGTTCATGCATATGCCACTTGATGCAAGCTATAGCATACATGCACACATGTTTGTTTACATACGATATTACTTTTACATGTTATTATTGCTTAGAAATGTTATCTCACGCATGTGAACTTGTTCCATAACTCTTGTAGATAACAGTACGTCATGCGTGTCATTTTATATTCACATACCTATTGATATTTGTACCCTTAATGCATACGTCACACTGACACTTCGTATATATTATATTGTGGGAGTTTGCAGTCTTATATCTAAATTCGCCTAGCAACGTGCCATCCGATTCGAGTGAAAACTGGTACTTAAGCCATGGTCATGGGTTTGTGTGAGATATCTAAATTTACCTAGCGGCGTCCCATCCAAATCGTGTGGAAACCAGTACTTGAGCCATAGTCATGGGTATGTATGAAATATCTAAATTTGTATAGCGGTATGCTATTCGGTTCGTGTAAAAACTAGTACTATAGCTGTGGTCCTTAGTATGTACAGGATGTCTAAATTCGCTTAATAGCATGTCATCTGGTTTGGGTGGAAACATGTACTTGAGCGTGATTGGTGTGATAAATTACTGCAAGCACACAGTGTCAGCTGTAGTGCTTTAACAGGTCGTTATCATAGAGATCTCAGGTGTTTTTGCATTCCTTACTCTTTCCTTAGCCTAACAGACTAACTATGAGTTTCTTGATTGGATTTGTTACTATCTAAATAGCCTAGGATCTAAAATCCACTAGTTTCCAACCATGTTCTTACTTCTATTATCTTCTTCTATCATAAAAAATTGATATTTTTAGTTTAATTTTTATTTAAAGTGCCCTAAGTATGAGCTATCAAGTAGTGTGCAAGTATAACTCATCAAAGATACTGCTGTTCATAAAAACAAACTAAATCTTAAGATAATTCAATGAAAAAGATAAAATCAACAACCCCAAATGCTAAATAAGCATAGGCTATCAAGAAAACTAATTCAAGTATAACCTATCAAAGTTTTAATCTTCGAGTTCTTGTATTTTAATCTTTTTAAAGAAAAATGATGTCTTTATTATTTTATTTAAGAATAAAATATTAGAAAACAATTACATGGTGGATCTTAGCTTCATCTACATCCTAGAGCTAAACTAATTAGCTACTCATATTTTTAATGAACAAAATCAAATTTTTATTCATGAAAGCAAATAAAATCTAATCTAGAAAGCGAGCAAATCTATACTAGAAAGTAAATAAAGAATTAAAAGCAATAGTTTACCTCTGGAACACTGTATTGTGGCCGCCACCCTTTCAGCAAAACCCTAATTTTATTGATTTAAAAATATGTACAAAAGTTCAGGATTCTCCTTAGAATACAAGGATGTGGCTAATATATAGGATTCAGAATACCAAACCCAATTCAAACACACTTGTGAAACTAAAAAATTACAATGAAGCCAGAGGATAAATGTCGTCTAGATTGACCACATTTTGGCCGCCAAATGGCGGTAAATACCGCTACTTAGCGGCCTAATTTGTTTAGTAATTAGGAAACTTTCTTTTCCATGATTATCGTCTCTTGATAAGTTGATGTTGATGAATGTATTGCACTTTGACTATTTTCAACATCGTAGTCTCGTAGTTTTGCTCACTTTGGAAATTTTTCTGGCTTTGATTTCCTACTTCAACTCTGATTTCATGTCGTCTCCTTATACGAATCGAATTACCTGAAAAAGACACTAAAAATACCCGAGTACAATTTATTGATATACAAAAATAGATAAAGTATAGGAGGAAAAATACAGTATATGATACTTATCAACCGAGTAATATAAAAACAAAACTATATAACATTTTACATTTAGTTGAGCTTAAATATTTATTTACCTGTGAGTGTTAAAATGTCTATAGATACTCCGGTGTATTTGTAATGCTCCTAATCGTTAAGCCCATGTATCGATTTATTTGATATTATTGATATCAGCTTGGAAGCCCGGATATAGATAAGGAGGGTATTGAGTAAATTGACTTATACCATTTAATCCAGTCTTCAGTTTCAAATTTTAAAGAGCGTGGACCTCTTATCTTATTATTTCATATTTTTTTTAGTTTTTTCTTGAATTATTCCGGATCGTCCAATTTTTGGGCAAATACCTAATTAAAATAATCAAATTAAATCATGAATTTCAATTTTAACCTCCTACCAACTTCGAATTTATTAGCAGAAGCCCAGCCACCATTCTTTACCAAATTTGAATAGAAATTGACCCAATAACAAAGTTGTAATTAAGATAAATTTTAAGGTTTTTTAAAAATTAGAATACTCACCTTCTAGTAGCTGTTTAATCCCTCAAATAAATTCAGAAAAATATTAGAAAAATCAAGCTTCTTTAATAGTTCTCCTATTTATTTCTTTTATGACCTCCAACTCTAATTCTTTATCCAATTCTCTCAAATAAATCACCAAATATTCAGTAGGAAAGTGGACAGAAAATTTATTAAATTGTTATAGGAACCTTATTCTTGAGTTTAACGTCTTAAAATCAACTCTAAACTTTTCCACCGGTATAGAGAATCATTTTCCAGCACCTGCCCTTGTTTATTAGTGTGATTCTTGCGAAATTTTCCACTTTTGAAGAGCAATCGCATCAATATCAGTTTATTTCTAATTCGGGTTCAATAAGAAGTAGGATTACACTCTCAAACCCTTTGACTTATAATTTCTTGATAGAATCTCTTCATATATGATATTGGAAGTAGTATTAACCCAATTTAAAGATTATGCAAGCTCTAAATTGTATTTATCTTGAGTTTTATTGCTCATATCACCTATGCATGTCATAAGTGCACTATCGTATTGTTGTCCATATATATGCAACAACCTATTTTTTAATAGCCATAACTAATGCATCTTAACTCTGATTGGCCTCATTCAAGTACCATTAGAAAGATGATTCATTAAATAAAAATATTTTTGATATCGGACCCTAATTTAGCCATTTACCTAGTAAAAAATAACCTAGAAGTTGCATCATGGCTGCTACTCTAGGTCAATAATTCAGCAGAGTAAGTCCATGGTCAAATGCCATAAATTTTGTTTTAGAACTCCAATTGAACTAATTCACAATTCATTGGAAAGGTAATTGAATTTCTAAAACTGATAAAAATATTAGGATCTAAATCAAATCATATCAGGATCAAAAAATAATCTGGAAGTCTAATATGTACCAGGTCCATAATAGTAGGAGCATGTACATAGTAAAATAACCATAACTTTGTTATAAAACTCTAATTAAGCTCATTTAAAATTTATTAAAAATATAATTAAATTTTCTACAATTGTACAAAATCTTAAGTTATAATACTATTTTTGCGCTAGTCAAACAAGACATAGAAGTCTGACATGTTTACTAAATTACAACAACATGAGTACATATATTATGTCCATGTATATACTATTTGATTAATGATATGATATACATATGCACATGTTCAATCACTCTTTTTATTACCTGTACATATTGACTTCAAACCTGTCATAGCTCATATCTAGGCATACATTCTATGTTCATGCATATGCCACTTGATGCAAGCTATAGCATACATGCACACATGTTTGTTTACATACGATATTACTTTTACATGTTATTATTGCTTAGAAATGTTATCTCACGCATGTGAACTTGTTCCATAACTCTTGTAGATAACAGTACGTCATGCGTGTCATTTTATATTCACATACCTATTGATAGTTGTACCCTTAATGCATACGTCACATTGACACTTCGTATATATTATATTGTGGGAGTTTGCAGTCTTATATCTAAATTCGCCTAACAACGTGCCATCCGATTCGAGTGAAAACCGGTACTTAAGCCATGGTCATGGTTTGTGTGAGATATCTAAATTTACCTAGCGGCGTCCCATCCAATTCGTGTGGAAACCAGTACTTGAGCCATAGTCATGGTTATGTATGGAATATCTAAATTTGTATAGCGGTATGCTATTCGGTTCGTGTAGAAACCAGTACTTGAGCTGTGGTCCTTAGTATGTACAGGATATCTAAATTCGCTTAATAGCATGTCATCTGGTTTGGGTGGAAACATGTACTTGAGCATGATTGGTGTGATAAATTACTGTAAGCGCGCAGTGTCAGTTGTAGTGCTTTAACAGGTCATTATCATAGGGATCTCAGGTGTTTTTGCGTTCCTTACTCTTTCCTTAACCTAACAGAATAACTATGAGTTTCTTGATTGGATTTGTTACTATCTAAATAGCCTAGGATCTAGAATCCACTAGTTTCCAACCATGTTCTTACTTCTATTATCTTTTTCTATCATAAAAAATTGATATTTTTAGTTTAATTTTTATTTAAAGTGCCCTAAGTATGAGCTATCAAGTAGTGTGCAAGTATAACTCATCAAAAATACTACTGTTCATAAAAACAAACTAAATCTTAAGATAATTCAATGAAAAAGATAAAATCAACAACCCCAAACGCTAAATAAGCATAGGCTATCAAGAAAACTAATTCAAGTATAACTTATCAAAGTTTTAATCTTAGAGTTCTTGTATTTTAATCTTTTTAAAGAAAAATCATGTCTTTATTATTTTATTTAAGAATAAAATATTAGAAAGCAATTACATGGTGGATCTTAGCTTCATCTACATCCTAGACCTAAACTAAATAGCTACTCATATTTTTAATAAACAAAATCAAATTTTTATTCATGAAAGCAAATAAAATCTAATCTAGAAAGCGAACAAATCTATACTAGAAAGTAAATAAAGAATTAAAAGCAATAGTTTACCTCTGGAGCACGGTATTGTGGCCGCCACTCCTTCAGCAAAACCCAAATTTTATTGATTTAAAAATGAGTACAAAAGTTCAGGATTCTCCTTAGAATACAAGGATATGGCTAATATATAGGATTCGGAATACCAAACCCAATTCTAACACACTTGTGAAACTAAAAAATTACAATGAAGCCAGAGGATAAATGTCGTCTAGATTGACCATATTTTGGTAGCCAAACGGCGGTAAATACCTCTAATTAGCGGTCTAATTAGTTTAGTAATTAGGAAACTTTCTTTTCCATGATTATCTTCTCTTGATAAGTTGATTTTGATGACTGTATTGCACTTTGACTATTTGCAGCATCGTAGTCTCGTAGTTTTGCTCACTTTGGAAATTTTTCTAGCTTTGATTTCCTACTTCAACTCTGATTTCATGTCGTCTCCTTATACGAATCGGATTACCTGAAAAAGACACTAAAAATACCCGAGTAGCATTTATTTATATACAAAAATAGATAAAGTATAGGAGGAAAAATACAGTATATGATACTTATCAACCGAGTAATATAAAAACAAAACTATATAACATTTTACATTTAGTTGAGCTTAAATATTTATTAACCTGTGAGTGTTAAAATGTCTATAGATACTCCGGTGTATTTGTAATGCTCCTAATCGTTAAGCCCATGTATCGATTTATTTCATATTATTGATATCAGCTTGGAAGCCCGGATATAGATAAGGAGGGTATTGAGTAAATTGACTTATACCATTTAATCCAGTCTTCAGTTTCAAATTTTAAAGAGCGGGGACCTCTTATCTTATTATTTCATATTTTTTTTATTTTTTTCTTGAATTATCGGCCAATTTTTGGGCAAATACCTAATTAAAATAATCGAATTAAATCATGAATTTCAATTTTAACCTCCTACCAACTTCGAATTTATTAGCAGAAGCCCAACAACCATTCTTTACCAAATTTGAATAGAAATTGACCCAATAACAAACTTGTAATTAAAATAAATTTTAAGGTTTTTTAAAAATTAGAATACTCACCTTCTAGCAGTTGTTTAATCCCTCAAATAAATTCAGAAAAATATTAGAAAAATCAAGCTTCTTTAATAGTTCTCCTATTTATTTTCTTTTATGACCTCCAACTCTAATTCTTTATCCAATTCTCTCAAATAAATCACCAAATATTCAGTAGGAAAGTGGGCAGAAAATTTATTAAATTGTTATAGGAACCTTATTCTTGAGTTTAACGTCTTAAAATCAACTCTAAACTTTTCCACTGGTATAGAGAATCATTTTCCAGCACCTGCCCTTGTTTATTAGTGTGATTCTTGCGAAATTTTCCACTTTTGAAGAGCAATCGCATCAATATCAGTTTATTTCTAATTCGGGTTCAATAAGAAGTAAGATTACACTATCAAACCCTTTGACTTATAATTTCTTGATAGAATCTCTTCATATATGATATTGGAAGTAGTATTAACCCAATTTAAAGATTATGCAAGCTCTAAATTGTATTTATCTTGAGTTTTATTGCTCATATCACCTATGCATGTCATAAGTGCGCTATCGTATTGTTGTCCATATATATGCAACAACCTATTTTTTAATAGCCATAACTAATGCATCTTAACTCTGATTGGCCTCATTCCAGTACCATTAGAAAGATGATTCATTAAATAAAAATATTTTCGATATCGGACCCTAATTTAGCCATTTACCTAGTAAAAAATACCCTAGAAGTTGCATCATGGCTGCTACTCTATGTCAATAATTCAGCAGAGTAAGTCCATGGTCAAATGCCATAAATTTTGTTTTAGAACTCCAATTGAACTAATTCACAATTCATTGGAAAGGTAATTGAATTTCTAAAACTGATAAAAATATTAGGATCAAAATCAAATCATATCAGGATCAAAAAATAATCTGGAAGTCTAATATGTACCAGGTCCATAACAGTAGGAGCATGTACGTAGTAAAATAATCATAACTTTGTTATAAAACTCTAATTAAGCTTATTTAAAATTTATTAAAAAATAATTAAATTTTCTACAATTGTACAAAATCTTAAGTTATAATACTATTTTTGCGCTAGCCAAACAATACATAGAAGTCTGACATGTTTACTAAATTACAACAACATAAGTACATATATTATGTCCATGTATATACTATTTGATTAATGATATGATATACATATGCATATGTTCAATCACTCTTTTTATTACCTGTACATATTGACTTCAAATCTGTCATAGCTCATATCTAGGCATACATTCTATGTTCATGCATATGCCACTTGATGCAAGCTATAGCGTACATGCACACATGTTTGTTTACGTACGATATTACTTTTACATGTTATTATTGCTTAGAAATGTTATCTCACGCATGTGAACTTGTTCCATAACTCTTGTAGATAACAGTACGTCATGCGTGTCATTTTATATTCACATACCTATTGATATTTGTACCCTTAATGCATACGTCACATTGACACTTCGTATATATTATATTGTGGGAGTTTGCAGTCTTATATCTAAATTCGCCTAGCAATGTGCCATCCGATTCGAGTGATAACCGGTACTTAAGCCGTGGTCATGGGTTTGTGTGAGATATCTAAATTTACCTAGGCGCGTCCCATCCAATTCGTGTGGAAACCAGTACTTGAGCCATAGTCATGGGTATGTATGGAATATCTAAATTTGTATAGCGGTATGCTATTCGGTTCGTGTAGAAACTAGTACTTGAGCTGTGGTCCTTAGTATGTACAGGATATCTAAATTCGCTTAATAGCATGTCATCTGGTTTGGGTGGAAACATGTACTTGAGTGTGATTGGTGTGATAAATTACTGCAAGCGCACAGTGGTAGTTGTAGTGCTTTAACAGGTCATTCTCATAGGGATCTCAAGTGTTTTTGCATTCCTTACTCTTTCCTTAACCTAACAGACTAACTATGAGTTTCTTGATTGGATTTGTTACTATCTAAATAGCCTAGGATTTAGAATCCACTAGTTTCCAACCATGTTCTTACTTCTATTATCTTCTTCTATCATAAAAAATTGATATTTTTAGTTTAATTTTTATTTAAAGTGCCCTAAGTATGAGCTATCAAGTGGTGTGCAAGTATAACTCATCAAATATACTACTGTTCATAAAAACAAACTAAATCTTAAGATAATTCAATGAAAAAGATAAAATCAACAACCCCAAATCCAAACTAAGCATAGGCTATCAAGAAATCTAATTCAAGTATAATCTATCAAAGTCTTAATCTTCGAGTTCTTGTATTTTAATCTTTTTATAGAAAAATCATGTCTTTATTTATTTTATTTAAGAAGAAAAATATTAGAAAGCAATTACATGGTGGATCCTACCTTCATCTACATCCTAGAGCTAAACTAATTAGCTACTCATATTTTTAATAAGCAAAATCAAATTTTTATCCATGAATATGGTTAACCCTAATCAAGAAAGCAATAAAATCTAAACTAGAAAGCAATTAACTCTATCTAGAAAGCAAATAAAGATCTCAAAACAATGGCTTACCTCTAAAGCACGGTGTTATGGCCGTCACCCTTTAGCAAAATCCTAATTTTATTAATTTAAAACGAGTACAAAACTTATATGATTCTCACTAGAATACAAGGATACGGCTAATATATAGGTTTCGGAAATCAAACCCTAATTTTAATAGAACTTAAAACCTAAAAAATTACAACGAAAGCACCAACGAAAACTCAACACGTGGGCCCACCTTTTGGCCGCTATTTAACTGCTAAAACCACCATTTGGCGGCCAAAATATAGCCAATGGTCTTGGGGTTTTTCGTGTACGAGTCTCTGGTCTTGTACACTTGATTTTCCTGACTGTATTTAACTTTGACCCTCTGCAGTATTGTAGTCTCGTAGTCTTGCCACTTTAGAAACTTTTCAGACTTTGATTTCCTACTCCAACTCTAATTTCATGTCGTCAACTTGTACGAATAAAATTCCTGAAAAACATACTAAAAATACCCGAGTAGCATTATTTATATATAAAAATAGGTAATATGAAGGCTATAAATATGCAATATATGACACTCATCACACCTATCTTTTGCTAGTCCTCAAGCAAAATCTAAACCTTAAAAGAAAAAGAAAAATCCTAGCTCACTTTTGCAGAAATCGCGATTGCACTTAGTATGTGCAACAAGCCTTTAAACCTCTAGGTTATCCTAGTGGACGAGTTGTGTCTCGTGAGGGTTTGCAGTGAATATACCCACAAAATTCGTGATGAAAATAGATTAAGAAATAAAGAAAATAACCGAAAATCAAGAATAAAAATTTTATACAAAAGAAAGAAAAATCTTTTTTTTATAATATTTTCATTAATTAATCTCACTAATATACAAATTCAAGAACGCATTTATATTATCAATTTACAAATCGAGCGTCATATTAGATACACTTATCATTTTAATCAAAAATTTAAATCTTATCTTTCAATACCCACTAACAGATAATCCATTGGCTCCTATACATCTACGTGCACGTGTGATAGTCTACTTCGGTTTTGGACTCCAACTCTAACTCATGAATCATCTCCTCTCTTAAAACAATTTCTTTCTTCTTCTTCTTCCTTTTTTCTTTTTTTTTTAAATTTTTTTAAAGAATATTTTACCTTTCATGTGAATATTCACGCTTACTTAGGCGCAACGTACCCGATTACTTGGTTCATACTCTTTTCTTTTTCTTTTAATTTTTTTAGAATATTTCACCTTTTATGCGAATATTCACACTTACTTAGGCGCAAAGTACCCGATTATTTGGATCATACTCTTTTTTCACTCTTGAGCCTATTGCCTTAGTACCAGCCTCACCCCATTATTTTATCACTCACGAGACTATTGCCTTAATACCAGACTCACCCCATTATTTTATTTTCACTTTTTTTTGTTTAGTGAGAGAAGACTTACTCAATCATTATCATTTTTGTGCTTAACCTAATAAACTATTGTTAAGTGAAAAATAGATGTATACTTACCTCAAAACTACTGTTAGCAATATTTATTTTTCAGATTTTAATCTTTTTTTCATAAAATTTAAAGTGTATCGTCCAATCTACTCTTATATCCAATTTCAAATCTAAATTTGTCCCTTTATCTGTAATTAGGTTGATCTATTAATAAAAATACATAAATTTGTTGTTAAATTTTTTTATTTACTTTTTTTCAGTTTTTTTTTAAAAAAATTCATTTTTTTATTTTTTTTTAAATTTTTTTCAGTTAGTTACCCTAAAAACTATCCAAAGTGTAAAATAAAGAAACCCAAAAATAAAATAAAAACTCTAAAAAAAAAACTATAATCTTAGAAAAACACAAAAAAATATCCTAACCCACTTCCCCACACCTAAACTCATGTATGCCCTCATACACAAACCAAGTGTGGTAAAATAAATATGAAAACTATTATACAAATACTATACAAATATTGAGAGTCGTAAAAATTACGATCTCAATATCAACACCCTATTAACGCATGGAAAGCGGTTATGACCTCTCGATCGCTTCCCACTTTCATAGTGTGTGTATTTTAAACATGAAATGGGTGCATTATTATATCTCATCAATCTCCTACAAGTCACGAAATTACCTGTCTGCTTCTTATGTCGTCCTTACTTTTTCTTTATCCACATGTAAGCATTAATAATTGGGTTAAGAAATTCTTCATTATAAACCTGCCAATCATCATTAGTAACAAAGATACATGTAGAAATATCATGAGGTGAGAAGAGTGCTATATGATCAAGTGAACGTGGTGGTGGCTCTTCTAACTCATGAAGTAATGCGAGCTCCTCTCTAAACAAATCCTCAAAAGTTTGCTCATAAATCAATGGCACACTTGCACAAGTATCATCATACATAGAGTCAGTATGTGCTAATTCATTTAATAATATGAGCTCATCTTTGAAAATTTGTTCAAATGAGGGTTCATCATCAGTGCAAGAGGTTAAATGAGAGTGCAAACTATGAATCATGTTGACCTCAATGAGGGAGCTCGTTGCGTGCTCATCCATATTGAATATATTCAATGCCACAGTCATATTCCCAAATGATAACTTCATGAGGCCACTCCTGCAATCAATTAATGCATTTGATGTTGCAAGGAATGGTCTACCCAAGATAACGGGAATTTGATTTCGTGGATTGAAAATCGGCTCAGTTTCTAAAACAATGAAGTCTATAGGAAAGATAAACTCGCCGACCTTAATGAGCACATCTTCAACCATACCAAGTGGTCTCTTGATCGAACGATCAGCTAACTATAATGTGACCTTGATAGGTTGAAGTTTTCCTAACCATAGTTGCTGATAAACAGTGTAAGAAAGCAAGTTGACACTTACCCCTAAATCAAGCAACGCCCTATTAGTGTTCCCAATGGTGCATGGATTGTAGGGGAACCTGGATCTTTATACTTGATAGGCAAGGAGTTAGAGAGGATTTGCGATATATTTGCAGCAAGAAAAACTTTCTCAGGAATGTTTCTTTCTCGTTTCTTAGTACACAAATTCTTGAGGAACTTAGCCTAAGTAGGAACCTATTGTATAATATCAAGAAGTGGAATATTAACCTTCACCTGCTGAAATATTTTAAGAATCTTTTCTACTTGCGGTGAAGGCTTCATAAGCCGATTGGGATATGGTGCTTTCAGCTTAGGAATAGGTTCTTCCAAATGATCATGTGACGATGATGGAGGTGATGGAGATGGTCGTGGGGAAAGGGGTGGAAGAGATGGTGTAGCCTCTGAGATAGCAAGAGTGGGATTAGAGGGCATGGCTAATTGTCCACTTGCTTGCCAAATCTAAGCGTGTGAATGGCATTGCATTTGTGGATATGCGACTGATTGGAATTTGAGGAACTGGCATTAGGGTTCGTTATGGGTTGACTTGGAAAGGTTCCCTGGCCACGTTCACTCATTTGTCTCACTAATTGTCCAACCTGCTGCTCTACATTCCTAATAGATTGAGAGTTCATGAGCATTTGCTGACCTGTACTTTGAATAAAATCAGTTAACACTTTTATAAGATTTTGCATGTGCATATCAAGGTTGGACATATGCGTGTCAAAGTTGGAATGAGACTTGAGAAGATTTTCAACATGTTTCTCAAGTGGCTGAAGTTGTTTTTCTTGTTCATTATTAGACCCCTGTTGTGGATGTGAGTGGTTTTGTGCAGGTGGTCTATTCTGGTTGTTCTCATAATTTGATGTTTTTGGGTGTTGATAAGCACCCACATTTGGTCTTGGGAACTGACCATTGACTGGAGGCTGTATATTAGGGTTAGGGGCCCCTTGATATTGCCCTTAACCCCATGATAAATTTGGACAGTTTCTCCAGCCAGGATTGAATGTAGGAGTGTAAGGATTGTTCATGAGTTGTTGATACAAGGCGTTAACCTGTTCAAGTGTGGGACCCATGAGATTCGTTAATAATAGACACTCCTCCATAACATGATTCGGAGTTCCACAATTAAAGCATGTGGAAACTTGAATTTGATTTACTTGACCTACCTATGGAGCACGAGTTGTCTTCAATGCTTCAATTCTCCTCATAAGGGCTACAATCTTAGCTTCGGCAGCTATAGAGTTGTGGACGCATGGATCCCACCCTTATATGCAGAAATTGATGCACTGGACTTCTCAGCGGGACTCTACCACTGCATAGCCTTCCACGATAGGTCCTCAAGAAAGTCCGTGCTTCATCCTCATTTTTTCTCATAAACTCCTCCTGACACATGGACTCAAGAAGAGTTTTGGATGTGTAATCGAGTCCTTCGTACATGATTTGACACAACCGCCACTTTTCTATCGCATGGTGGGAGCACTTAGCTAATAAGTCCTTGAACCGTTCCAAGTATTTCCAGAAGGGATCTCCTGGCACTTGATGGAATTGATTGATTTGATTTCGTATCCTTGTCGTTTTATGCGTGGATAATACTTCTTAATAAACACCGTAACAAATTCATCCCAAGTAGTGATTGAATCAGTAGGCATACTGTACAACTACTTCTTGGCATTATTCTTAAGTGTAAAGGGGATGAAGCGGAGCTTAATTGCGTCCTCCAATAAGTGCTGCAGTTTTATCATCACGCATACTTCCTGAAATTCACTGATAAAGAGATGCATCCTCTAAATCAGAACCAATGAATTTAGGAAGCATATTGATGTACTGCGGATTTAATTCATAGTGATTACTTGCTGCGTGTAGAAGTTTGATACATGATGATAATGATGTACGCAACGGGTAACATCGAGATCGGGATCGGTTGGTCAATCTTATCACCCATGAACAAATCTGATCTCATTAGTCGGCCAAATTGATCATGGGTCCAATGTGGCATGAACCAGCGACCGTGAGTGTATGCGTGAATCTCCTAAACTAATGCAAGAAATGGGGTGTGGTGGAGATAAAACGGTGGAAGAGATATGATCAAATAAAAATATGATTCCTACTGTTCCTAATTTTTTTTGTATTTTTTTACAGCCTCGGAGACACAAAATACAGATACCTGGAAAATTTTGTGGGGTTTTGTACCTGAAGAGCCACCAAATCACGGTGTATCCCGCTAATTGGCAGCCAAAACAGGGACTCTGGTACTATTTTTTCATTGCACTCCAAATGCTTATTTAGTTCTGTTTATTTTCCTGTATCTACACTTTCTTATCCCTGCTCACTCAACACACACTGTTAATCCCGTAAAACGTCAGAAAAAAATAAGAAAAACACCATCGGTCCCCGGCAACGACGCCAAAAACTTGGTGTGATAAATTACTGCAAGCGCACAGTGTCAGTTGTAGTGCTTTAACAAGTCATTCTCACAGGGATCTCAGATATTTTTGCGTTCCTTATTGTTTCGTTAGCCTAATGGACTAACTATGAGTTTCTAGATTGGATTTGTTACTATCTAAATAGCCAAGAATCTAAAATCCACTAGTTTTCAACCATGTTCTTACTTCTATTATCTTCTTCTATCATAAAAATTTGATCTTTTTAGTTTAATCTTTATTTAAAGTGCCCTAAACATGAGCTATCAAGTGGTGTGCAAGTATAACTCATCAAATATACTACTTTTCATAAAAACAAACTAAATCTTAAGTTAATTCAATGAAAAAGATAAAATCAACAACCCCAAACCCTAACTAAGTATAGGCTATCAAGAAACCTAATTCAAGTATAACCTATCAAAGTCTTAATCTTCAAGTTCTTGTATTTTAATCTTTCTATAGAAAAATCATGTTTTTATTTATTTTATTTAAGAAGAAAAATATTAGAAAGCAATTACATGGTGGATCCTACCGTTATCTACATCCTAGAGCTAAACTAATTAGCTACTTATATTTTTAATAAGCAAAATCAAATTTTTATTCATGAATATGGTTAACCCTAATCTAGAAAGCAATAAAACCTAAACTAGAAAGCAATTAACTCTATCTAGAAAGCAAATAAAGATCTCAAAACAATGGCTTACCTCTGGAGCACGGTGTTGTGGCCGTCACCCTTCAGCAAAACCCTAATTTTATTAATTTAAAACGAGTACAAAACTTATAGGATTCTCACTAGAATATAAGGATACGACCAATATATAGGCTTCAGAAATCAAACCCTAATTATAATAGAACTAAAAACCTAAAAAATTACAACAAAACCACCAACGAAAACGCAGCATGTTGGCCGCTATTTAACGGCTAAAACCACCATTTGGCGGCCAAAATATAGCCAATGGTCTTGGGGTTTTTCCTGTATGAGTCTCTGGTCTTGTACACTTGATTTTTCTGACTGTATTTAACTTTGACCCTCTGCAGTATTGTAGTCTCGTAGTCTTGCCCACTTTAGAAACTTTTCGGATTTTGATTTCCTACTCCAACTCTGATTTTATGTCGTCACCTTGTACGAATAAAATTCCTGAAAAACACACTAAAAATACCCTAGTAGCATTATTTATATACAAAAATAAGTAATATGAAGGTTATAAATATGCAATATATGACACTCATCAATTATCCTAGGTATGTAGAGGATATCCAATTCATCAAGTGACATGTTATCCGATTCGTGTGGAAACTGGTACTTGAATTGTAGTACCAATATATATAGTATACTTTTAGAATACATGATTACTCTCACTATTCAGCTCCAAACTAATAAGATAGAATCGTCACTCATTTTTCTTCATCATATTATACTATATATACTATTTGCTTCATAATTCATGTTTTATTATGCATATCTTGTACTTCATAACCCATATGCATGATCATTTTATATTATGTGTACTATGTACTTCATGATACATGTTATGTTATTCATACTATGTATCGCATGATTTTTGTTATATTTGGCATACCTTATTACTTTATTTTGTTATACTTTATATACCATGTGCATCACGACTCATATTATATTTAGCATACTTTAAGAATCATATGCATACATTGTTATATTTTTTTTCTTGCTAGCATGCCCCATCGATATTCTTACATGGTTTCTATGTAATTGTACGAGCTTGGATTTACATTATTATTTGGGTTCTGACTCTTGAGATTATCACACCGCAAGTCTACCAACTGAGACAATGATATCAGAGGAGGAGGACCCATCTATTAGGGATCCACATTTTCAGGAGTAGGGCGAGCGACAAGAGCCAATTTCTTACAGGATCTTTACCCTTTTGAATATTTATCATTTGGTTTGTATGTGCATACATATCCTACTTCCTACTTCTATCCATGGTTTCTTGTATGTGCTCTTATATTTATTCAGTACAAGAGTAACGTTTGGATGTACATATTATTTATCACTTTCATATATCTATTTTTGGGTGTTACTATATTCATACATGTGATGTTATGACAAATATATTCAGACCTGTAAAATGTATCTTATATTTGTGCGCTTTCATATCTCTAACTTGTGTTTATATTTGTATAAAAAATACCCTCGTGCACTCCGGTACTGAGAGTGCTCACCTGTGACACCCTACCTATTATTGGGACGCATACTCAGGCTCGTCATTGTTATTTGGGGCGTCACAAAGTGGTATCAGAGTAGCTATTATTTTTATCATTTGACCTATGACCTTAGAATTTTGCTGCATACATGAAAGCAAGATACATTAACATTTCCTTGTTTTCTTATCTTATTCTATATAATATGCTTTGCTTATGATTCTGATTTCGTTCTTGTCCACTATGAATGACATGTGCTTATTATTTTATAGTTAGGAGATTTTCGCAGATTGTCAGATTTGCCCAGATACTGATGACATATCTTATCAAATAGTTATTTAGATAGGAACACCAATGTGATAATATATGGGATCACAGGTAGGATAGGATCTGTAAATGTATTTAAATATCCAATTAAAATAAAGCCATACATGTAGGTTATGTTCACTATTTATAGTTGAGTGGAATTTTGTATATATTGTTAGAAATATATGCGAAGTTAATGTTTTTAGGTTAAAATAAGAAATATAGTTATTTTCTCTACCAATCAGTTTCCTTAATGTTAACATTGAATTACATGAGGATTGAATACTCTGCGGGAATGATATTACCACGTTATACTTAACGGGGACTTCAACTACTTACCCAAGTATTCAAGAGACATGTGGACCATTCTAATATTTTAACTTATTATTAAACTATCAAGGCTTCACAATCTACCTTATTGTTGTTGATTGCGATCTAAATCGAACACTCCCAAGTGCAAAAAATCAACAAGTAGTATAAGAGTAGTAATCCAGTATTATTTTCTCACGAATCGTTTGTTAAATGTGTGATACTAGAATAAATTACAGTACTAAAATAAAAGTAAAGATTGGATTTTTATTAACTAAACTAAAATTAAAGATAGAAAATTTACTTATACTAAAATTATTGGTCAGATGGATTTAACCCCACATAGGATAATTTAATGGATATATTCATGCTTTTATATCTTAGTTGCATAGATCACATGGTCTTCCTACAACCGAAAATAATTCAATTAAGCACAAGATATATAAAGTTGTGAACTTTGATACTTTATGTAATTTCTCCCAGTTAATCCTATATAAATCTTGAATTTATCTAAGCATGTGATATGCATAACAAAATTAAACTTTCAAAGTCTAAATGTACACCGTGCCTAAAAAATCTGCAGTATATCAAAAACTAAGTAACGACTATATTGTCAAACTATAAAACATAAAAAACTCAAAATCATCTTTAATCCATTCAAAGACAATAGAGAATCAAAAATATCAATTCTACATAAAACAATTAAAATTAATAAGCATATAAGAATACATACCCATAAATCACCTAGGGTTTGTAATTCTATTTGATCCAGCTCAAGAATTTAACCACTCATATTCATCATAAATATAACTAAAGAGAAACATAATTTTTTTTTATTGATTTCTATGATCAAGTATAAAAACTAAATCTTGAATCTAAAACTCTATATTATTCTCTAAAATGGTGCTTCGAATTACAGAACTTGAGATTCATTGGCTATTTATAACCTTTCAAAACCCTAATAGAAATTCTATTTACAAGGAAACTCTTAATTCTCCTAAAAAATACCCAGAAAATAAGTCTGTGACCGCTCCCTTCAATAGATCTATCTATGGTTGCTCATGAGCATGATTCCCAGTCGATGGCTGTCGATATTAGTGCTTATTACTGTCGATGGCCATTCTTAAAAATGCACAGTTATAAGAAAATATTTGAGATACACTTCAATATTTTAATTACTTTGCATATAATACCATACAAAAAAATTAGAAAAAACTAGAAAAATATCATAGTGAGGAATTTGATTAATAAATTTTTTTTATTAATTTCTTGTATTAATCATCAAAATTGGATTACACTTGCACAAAATAAACAAAAAATATTACCCTTTTCAAGTGTAATCATACCGCCAACTTGAGTTTTGTTAGTCCCTAGCAAATCTATAAACTAAAGAAAATAAACTAAAGACCAAAAAAAATCCTAGCTCACTTTTATAAGAATCATGATTGCACTTAGCACGTGCAACAAACCATTAAACTTCTAGGTTACCCTAGTGGACGAGTGTTGTCTCGTGAGGGTTTCCACTGATATTAGTCACAAACATCAAGAAAAGTTTGAGATTAAGGAATAAATAAAAAGAAAAATAAGGATAAGTGTAAAATAAAGAAATAAAAAATATTAGTATCCTATTAACTACTATACTATTACTATACATATATTTTTTTTGGGTTTTCAGTTTTTCGATATCAAACTCAATTAGAGATACATACACAGATGTTTATGAAAATGTCAATTTTAATAAATCACTTCTAATCTAATACTCTTATGTACCTATCTTGATCATTTAAATCATGTTGTAGATATATTTTTACTTTCAATTATCCTATCCTATGCACTCTTGTGAGCTTGTAAATAAAGTTTGTCAAGTCTCAAACTCCAATAAAACTTATACAGATCCTTTTCATGTATATAAATATTTTTTAATTCTTTTTTCTTTTTTCATAGACACTTACTTTTCATGTGAACATTCATTCTTAACGAGGCATAAATGCCCAGTTACCCAGATCATGACTATAATAAAAATCCATAAATATCATTCATGTGAATATACATGCTTACAGAGGTGCACGGACCCAACTACTTAACACTTTTTATTTATATATACTTTATGTATCCGAAATATATTGCCTCAAGTAACAGGCTCACTTCGTTTTTTTTTTTCTATTTTTTTACATATATGATAGGTCTCCCTCTTAATTTTTCTCTTTATCGTCAACTTTTTATGACTTATCATGTAAGTGTGTAGAGTGCATACTCGATTCTAATCTTAAGTATCCATATATCTTAGTGTCAAATTTAAAATTATAATTAAGACTAGATAAAACTATTATCATATAAATATCAAAACTAAGATATATGTCTCATAAATATGCAATGTAAAGTACTTATAATCTTACTTTTTATTTCAAATAAATAAAAAAAATCTTGATAAATTTCTTCTTACTATGTTAGTTTTACTATGATACAGTAAAATACAGTGTATCTATCCCACCCCAACTTAAATTATGCAATGTTCTCAATGCATCAAAAATATAATTATGAAAGTAATACACTAAGAAATAATATAAGAGGTTAAGGTTGAAATATACCTGGTAAAGACTTACTCCCTTTTGTAGTCGATATCAATGACATCTCTGATAAAGACTTTCTTGTCACTTGCGTCTTTGATACTAGCAGAACCCAAAGGTTCCCTAGCTAGTCCTTTAGTCATCATCTTCAAAAATAGGGGCATTTTCACTAGCCATTTGTCTAAATACTTTGGTGAGTAGCTAATAATAATGTTGTTGACGATACTCGGTTCGAGCCTGCCAGTCTTCAACTATGCTCATTCTCGCAGTGAAGGCATTTGTCATCTTTATGATCAACTCGTTTATAGTGTGGAGTGTTACTTCATCTGGTCGGGTCTCCACATCTGCTGCATCTCGTTGTTCTTACCCTTGTTCAACATATTCCTGATCATGTTGTTCGTGACCAGCAGGTTGGACAGCAGCTTATTGTTGCTCATGTTGCACCTGCTATTCCAGCTAGGCGTGTCGGGCACCAATGCTTCTTCGCATAGTGGTATCCATAAATGGTTGCTTAAGAGGTTCAAATGTATCACTTCATGCTAGATGAACTCCATTATTCATGCAAATTTTTGTAATCAGAAAAGGCAAAAGTAAGTGAGACTTCGTTAGTCTCGGGAGCTGGATCATTGAACTATCGTGAAGTACATGTTGGATGTAGCATCGAATGCGTGCCTTTCAAAAATCATGTTTAACAATACTACATCTCTCATATATATATTTCCATTGTTGAGGAGGATGCTAGTGTGTTATATTTACTGTAAAGACTTACCAAGATGTGCTCTTGTCTAACATAGCCAGCCTTCAAAAGCTCTCATTGAAGGCAATCTCGCTTAAGTTCTCACAGAACTCTTTGAACCGACAAGAGCCGCTTAGTGTCTCATTTACAATATCCACAAAAGAAGGGTGCTCCTCAGGCACATTGGATATAGGAATTGTCCTTACGATTTCTTCTCTTGTGAATGGTATCTCTCTACCGCTGACAATGGAGTATCCATATTGATCTCCCATCTTTGGTTGCAAGTTGAAATAAAACTCACGCACGATCTCATTGCATGCTGGTGCATGTTGATATCTTGTGTATACTTTCAACTCTGAGGCTACCATTTGTGCTCTGAATGTCAAATTTTCGTTCAATTTTGAATAATCTACTGCACATTTTGGCAAAGCTTGAAATCATCGTACTTCTCTGTAACGCCCCCAATTCGGCTCTACTTTTTTTTTCTTTCCGAAATGGAGGACGCTGCTTAAATACTATAAATAACCCAATAGTTACAGGATTTTAGAATAATCGTACCTACTGCCATATCAAGATGAACAAACATGTCTGAAACTGAAATAATTTCATTTATACAGAGAGTTGATTACACAAAATGGCACACTGCTCTAAATATTTACACAAAAAAGTTAAATACTACAGAGTTAAAGCAGTGCCCAGCAAAAGGATATAGGAATAAGAAGTGCAAAGTGCCCAAATAGTATTGTACTAATATCTTCTACTCGATCTGGTTGGTGAAGTAAGGGTCGTCGTTTGGAGCGATCTCCCCTTCTCTACTTCTATGATATGGGCTTAAGAAAATCTAGAGGATTAAACACAGCAAGTAACACAAGAGCAAAAAAATGTGTACTATCATAGTACAAAATACAAATAAAAAAATATACAAATAAATTGCATTGGTACGAAACATATCACGAGAATACAGAAAATGAATTAAGTAAGACTACTTATGCAAATAGTAGACACAAATTATGTAAAGGTGACAAGTCTATGTGAAGTCCCTGTTAGTATGTAGATGATAAGGAGATAAGTGTCAATGATGTTGCATGTAACAAGAACTATGTAAGTCATCCACAAGATTCATGTAAAATTGAACAAGTCTATATCATGTTAGTGCTGAAATTGGAACTCAATGATGGATAAGATAGCGCGCAGTTTCTCATATTATACAAGTGCCAGTGCATACCCGGGACCTTGCCTCAAATCCATGGCGCTGAACCATGGCACACCGCTATGTGCTTACAAGTCAGATCTCGTTCAATGAAACAAGTAACGGACATCACCCATATAGTGATGCATGTATCAGATGGTGACTCAGTACCACCCAGTGCTGTTAGAAAAAGGCCCTCAGCACCTAATTAAGAAGTTGGCCAAAAAGATTCTTGTGCAATGCGGTACTTATCCATCATGTAGTTTTTCCAATTTTTCCCATGTTAGTAATACATAATGCACATGATATAAATGAATTAATAGAAACACGTGGCCTTTCATGTCGAATTGTATACATATCATTTTCACAAGAATCAAGAGTTCACGAATCAAGATTTGAGATCATATACACATGTATCATAAGGATAGTTCATGTCATCTAATAAAGATATAAGAACTTGTTCTCATGAATAATCTTGCTCTCATATATCATGTTGATATTCAAATGTCATGTTATCAAAAAATGAATAAATATTATTAAACTTGTCACTATAGAATGAACAAGATTTGGAAGATTCTAAATCTGCAGATCCGCAAATTTGACTAAATCTGTAAATCCACGAATCTGGCTAAGTCTGTAAACCTGCAAATTTGGCTATGTAAATCTGCGAATCTTGCTAACTATGTAAATCCGTGAATCCGGCTAACTATTTAAATCCGCGAATCTGGCTAACTATGTAAATCTGTGAATCTGTTAAGTGTGCAGTCTGTGAATCTGACTAAGTGTGCAGTCTGCGAATCTGCTAAGTGTGCAATCTGCGAATCTGACTAAGTGTGCAATCTGTGAATCTGCTAAGTGTGCAGCCTGCGAATCTGACTAAGTGTGCAGCCTGCGAATCTGACTAAGTGTGCAGTCTGCGAATCTGACTCAGTGTTACTTGTACTCAAATACGGTTCAAAGAGAAAATAAGAACAAGGTGCTACTTGCACCAGATCCATAAAAGAATTATGTTCTCACAATACAAATCAAATAATTTCCAAGAAAGAACATACATGTTACTTGTACTCAAATAAATTCAAAGAGAGAACAAGAATAAGGTGTTACTTGTACCAGATCCATAAACGAATTATGTTCTCCTAATACAAATTAAATAATTTCCAAGAAAGAACATACATGTTACTTGTACTCAAATATGATTCAAAGAGAGAACAAGAACAAAGTGTTACTTGCCTCTATTCTTTTGATCTCTTTTGTTTTAGCAAAGTCTCCCTTCTATTTCCTTTACTCAATGAACTAGAAGAATCATAAGTCAAGAGTGATTTTTGTTTTGTTCCTTGATAAGAATTCTCTTTGAGAGAATGAGGTCATATATGCCTAGGGGCATTTTAGTAATCTTGTCCTCTACCTTAGTCCCAAGATTTCTTGCATGTATGACAAATGTCCAAATAAAGTACCACCTCTCACTCTCCTCTGACAACTCATCACCACTAAATGCCAAAGGGGTGCCTTTAGAAACTTAATTAAGTTTGGAGGTGTATAAAAAGAAATTTTTAATCTTGATAATTTATAATTTAATAAGCATGGTAATTTTGGGGTGTTACATCCTACCCACCTAATAAAAGAATTTCGTCCTTGAAATTTAAATTCAAAACTATGTCAGTGTGCATGATGAGTATCATATATTGTATTTTTCCTCCCACATTTATCTAGTTTTGTATTTAATAAATGTTACTCGGGTATTTTTAGTGTCTTTTTCAGATAATCCGATTCGTACAAAGAGATGGCATGAAATCAGAGTTGGAGTCGGAAATCAGAGTCCGAAAAGTTTCTAAAGTGAGCAAAACTACGAGACTACGATGCTTCAGAGACTCACGTGGAAGAAATTTCAATCGATTTACCCAAAAAAGTGTAGCTAATTGGCGGCTTGGGAAGCCAAATAGCGGCCCTAAAGTGGGCCCACACGTTGAGATTTCGTCGGTGGCTTCGTTGTAATTTTTTAGTTTTCAAGTTCTGATATAATTAGGGTTTGATTTCCGAAGCCTATATATTGGCCTATCCTTGTATTCTAAAGGGGGATTCTGGAATTTTTGTACTTGTTGTCTGATTAATAAAGTTAGGGTTTTTGCTGAAGGTTGACGGGTACAACACCGTATTCCAGAGGTAAACCATTGTTCTTGAGATTTTTACTTGCTTTCTACATAGATTTAATCGCTTTCTATTTTAGGGTTTACTGCTTTCTAGAGTAGGGTTTATCATTTCATGAATAAAAATTTGATCTTCCTTAGTAAAAATATGAGTAGCTAATTAGATTAGCTCTAGGATGTAGATGAAACTAAGATCCACCATGTAATTATTTTCTAATATTTTTCTTCTTAAATAAAATTAATAAAGACATAATTTTTCAATAAAAAGATTAAAATACAAGGACTCGAAAATTAGGAATTTGATAGGTTATACTTGAATTGGGTTTCTTGATAATCTATACTCAGTTAGGGTTTGGAGTTGCTGGTTTTATCTTTTTTCTTTTAATTATCTAAAAGATTTAGTTTGTTTTTATAAGAAGTAGCATTTTTGATTAGTTATACTTGCACAATACTTGATAGCTCATGCTTATGGCACTTTAAGTAAAAATTAAACTAAAAAGATCGAATTTTTATGATAGAAGAAAATAATAGAAGTAAGAACATGGTTGGAAATTAGTGGATTCTAGATCCTAGGCTATTTAGATTAATCCGACTTCAACCTCGAACCTTTGGTTAGTCCGTTAGACTGAGGAGAAAGTAAGAATCGCAAAAGCAGATTAGATCCCTATGGGACGACCTGTATAGCGCTACACCGACACTGTGCGCTTGCAGTAAATATAACACATCAAGTTTTTGGCATCGTTGTCAGGGATCGACGGTGTTTTTCTTGCTTTTTCTGACGTTTTACGGGATTAGCAGTGTGTGTTGAGTGTGCAGAGACGCAATTATCGGAGGACGCAATTAAGCTCCTCTTCATCCCCTTTGCACTCAAGGATAATGCCAAGAAGTGGTTGTAAAGTATGCCTTCTGATTCAATCACTACTTGGGATGAATTCGTTACACTGTTTCTCAAGAAATATTATCCCACGCCCAAGACGGCAAGAATCAGAAATCAAATTAATCAATTCCGTCAAGTGTCGGGAGAACCCTTCTGGAAATACTTAGAACGGTTCAAGGATTTATTAGCTCAGTGCCCCCACCATGCGATAGAAAAGTGGCGGTTGTGTCAAATCATGTATGAAGGACTTGATTACACATCCAAAACTCTTCTGGAATCCATGTGTCAAGGGGAGTTTATGAGGAAAAACGAGGATGAAGCATGGGACTTTCTTGAGGACTTATCATGGAAGACTATGCAGTGGGAGAGTCCCAATGAGAAGCCCAGTATATCAACTTCTGCTCATAAGAGTGGGATCCATAGCATCGACAGCTCTATAGCTGCTGAAGCAAAGATCGCAGCCCTTATGAGAAGAATTGAGGCACTGGAGACTCCTAGTGCTCCACCAGTGGGTCAAGTGAATCAACTCCAAAGACCCACATGCTTTAATTGCGGAACTCCCAATCACGTTATGGAGGAGTGTCCAATGTTAGTAAATCCTATGGGTCCCACACTTGAGCAAGCTAACACCATGTATCAAAGACCCGTTAATAATCCATACGCTCCGACATACAATCCTGGTTGGAGGAGCCATCCAAATCTCTCATGGGGTCAAGGGCAATATCAGGGAGCCCCGAACTCCAACATGCAGCCTCCAGCTACTGGTCAGTTCCCAAGACCAAATATGGGTGCTTATCAACACCCAAATGCTTCAAACCATGGGAACAACCAGAATAGACCACCTGTACAAAACCATTCATATCCACAATAGGGATCTAATAATGATCAAGAAAAGCGACTTCAATCACTTGAGAAGAATGTTGAAAATCTTCTCAAGTCTCAGTCCAACCTTGACACATGCATGCAGATCTTATGAAAGTATCAACTGATTTTATTCAAAGAACATATCAGCACCTGCTCGTGAACTCTCAATCTATTAAGAATGTAGAGCAGCAGGTTGGACAACTAGCAAATCAAATAAGTAAACGTGGCCAGGGTACCTTTCCAAGTCAACCCATAATGAACCCTAATGCCAGTTCCTCAAACTCCAATCAGTCGCATGTCCACCAATGCAATGCCATTCACACGCTTAAATTTGGCAAGCAAGTGGACAATAATGTAGCCATGCCCCCTGATCCCACTCCTATTATCTCGCAGGCTACACCATCTCTTCCACCCCTTTCTCCACAACCATCTCCATCACCTCAATTACAGTCACATGATCATTTAGAAGAACATGTTCCTAAGCCGAAAGTACCATATCCCAATCAGCTTAGGAAGCCATCACCGCAAGTAGAAAAAATTCTTGAAATATTTCAGCAGGTGAAGGTTAATATTCCACTCCTAGACATTATACAATAGGTTCCTACTTATGCTAAGTTCCTTAAGAATTTGTGTACTAAGAAACGAGCAAGAAATGTTCCTGAGAAAGTTTTTCTTGCTGCAAATATATCACATATCCTCTCTAACTCCTAGCCTATCAAGTACAAAGATCCAGGTTCCCCTACAATCTCATGCACTATTGGGAACACTATATTTGATAGGGCGTTGCTTGATTTAGGGGCAAGTGTCAACTTGCTTCCTTACACTGTTTATCAGCAACTTGGGTTAGAAAAACTTCAACCTACCAAGGTCACACTACAGCTAGCTGATCGTTCGATCAAGAGACCACTTGGTATGGTTGAAGATGTGCACATTAAGGTAGGCGAGTTTATCTTTCCTGTAGACTTCATTGTCCTAGAAACTGAGCCGATCTCCAATCCACAGAATTAAATTCCCGTTATCTTGGGTAGACCATTCCTTACAATATCAAATGTATTAATTGATTGTAGGAGTGGTCTCATGAAGTTATCGTTTGGGAATATGACTGTGGCATTGAACATATTTAATATAGATGAGCACGCAACGAGCTCTCTCATTGAGGTCAATATGATCATAGTTTGCACTCTCATTCGACCTCTTGCACTGATGATGAACCTTCATTTGAGCAAATGTTCAAAGATGAGCTCATACTATTAGAAGAATTGGCACATACTGATTTTATATATGATGATACTTGTGCAAGTGCGCCATTGATTTATGAGCGAACTTTTGAGGATTTGTTTGCAGAGGAGCTCGCGTTACTTCATGAGTTAGAAGAGCCACCACCATGTTCACTTAATCATATTAGACTCTTCTTACCTCACAATATTTCTACATGTATGCTTGTTACTAATAATGATTGGCAGGTTTATAATAAAGAATTCTTTAACCCAATTGTTAATGCTTACATGTGGACAAAGAAAAAGCGAGGGCGGCATAAGCTACAGACAGGTAAATTCGTGACTTGTAGGAGGATGATGAGATATAAGAATGCACCTACTTCACGTTTAAAACGCACACACTATAAAAGTGGGAAGCGATCGAGAGGTCGTAACCGCTTTTCATGCATTAATAGGGTGATGATATTGAGATCGTAACTTTTACGACTCTCATTATTTGTATAGTATTTGTATAATAGTTTTCATATTTCTTTTACCACACTTGGTTTGTGTATGAGGGCATACACAAGTTTAGGTGTGGAGGAGTAGTTTTTAGGAGATTTTTATTTTTAGGATTTTATTTTATTTTTAGGATTTATTTTATTTTATTTTTAGATTTTTGAGTTTCTTTATTTTACACTTTTGGTAGTTTTTAGGGTAACTAATTTTAAAAAAATTAAAAAAAAACTGGAAAAAAAATTTAAAAAGAAAAATTATGTTTTTCATCAATAAATCAACCTAATTACAGATAAAAGAACAAATTTAGATTTAAAATTGGATAGGAGAGTAGATTGGATGATACACTTTGAATTTTATGAAAAAGATCAAAATCCGAAAAATAAATATTGCTAACAGTAGTTTTGAGGCAAGTATACATCTATTTTTCACTTCACAATAGTTTATTAGGTTAAGGACAAAGATGATAACGATTGAGTAAGTTTTCTCTCTCTAAAAAAAAGTAGAAAAAAATAAAAATAAATAAACAAAAAGATGAGAATAAAATAATGGGGTGAGCCTAGTATTAAGGCAATAGTCTCGAGAGTGATAAAATAATGGGGTGCGCCTGGTATTAAGGCAATAGCCTCAAGAGTGAAAAAAGAGTATGATCCAAGTAATCGGGTACTTTGCGCCTAAGTAAGCGTGAATATTCGCATGAAAGGTAAAATATTCTTAAAAAAAAGAAAAAAAAGAGTATGAACCGAGTAATCGGGTACGTTGCGCCTAAGCAAGCGTGAATATTCGCATGAAAGGTGAAGTATTCTTTAAAAAAAAAGAAAAAAAAAGAAAAAAAATGTTATGAGAGAGGAGATGAATCATGAGTTAGAGTTCGAGTCCAAAGCCGAAGTAGACTACTTCACGTGCACATAGATGTATAGGAGCCAATGGATTATTTGTTAGTGGGTATTGAAAGATAGGATTTAAATTTTTGATTAAAATGATAGGTGTATCTGATATGATGCTCGATTTGAAAATTGATAATCTAAATGCATTCTTGAGTTTGTATATTAGTGAGATTAATTGATGAAAATATCATTTAAAAAAAAGATTTTTCTTTCTTTTGTATAAAATTTCTATTTTTCTTGATTTTCGGTTATCCTTATTTTTCTTTTCTTTATTCCTTAATCTATTTTCTTCTTGAATTTTGTCAGTATATTCACTGCAAACCCTCACGAGACACAACTCGTCCACTAGGGCAATGTAGGGGTTTAAAGGCTTGTTGCATGTGCTAAGTACAATCGCGATTCCTGCGAAAGTGAGTTAGGATTTTTATTTTTCTTTTTAGGTTTAGATTTTGCACGAGGACTAGGAAAAGATAGGTGTGGGGGTGTGATGAGTATCATATATTGTATTTTTCCTCCCATACTTTATCTAATTTTGTATATAAATAAATGCTACTCGAGTATTTTTAGTGTCTTTTTCAGATAATCCGATTCGTACAAGGAGATGGCATGAAATCAGAGTTGGAGTCGAAAATCAGAGTCCGAAAATTTTCTAAAGTGAGCAAACCTACGAGACTATGATGCTTCAGAGACTCAAAGTCAAATACAGTCTAGAAAATCAAATTTATAAGATACGAGACTCACGTGGAAGAAATTCAATCGATTTACCCAAAAAAGTGCAGCTAATTAGTCGTTTGGGAGCCAAATAGCGGCCCTAAAGTGGGCCCACACGTTGAGATTTCGTCGGTGGCTTCGTTATAATTTTTTAGTTTTCAAGTTCTGATATAATTAGGGTTTGATTTCCGAAGCCTATATATTGGCCTATCCTTGTATTCTAAAGGGGGATTCTAGAATTTTTGTACTCATTTTCTGATTAATAAAGTTAGGGTTTTTGCTGAAGGTTGACGGGTACAACACCGTATTCCAGAGTTAAACCATTGTTCTTGAGATTTTTACTTGCTTTCTACATAGATTTAATAACTTTCTATTTTAGGGTTTACTGCTTTCTAGATTAGGGTTTATCATTTCATGAATAAAAATTTGATCTTCCTTATTAAAAATATGAGTAGCTAATTAGATTAGCTCTAGGAGGAAGATGAAGCTAAGATCCACCATGTAATTATTTTCTAATATTTTTCTTCTTAAATAAAATTAATAAAGACATAATTTTTCAATAAAAAGATTAAAATACAAGGACTCGAAGATTAGGACTTTGATAGGTTATACTTGAATTAGGTTTCTTGATAATTTATACTTAGTTAGGGTTTTGGGGTTGCTGGTTTTATCTTTTTTCTTTTAATTATCTAAAAGATTTAGTTTGTTTTTATAAGAAGTAGCATCTTTGATGAGTAATACTTGCACAACACTTAATAGCTCATGCTTATGGCACTTTAAGTAAAAATTAAACTAAAAAGATTGAATTTTTATGATAGAAGAAAATAATAGAAGTAAGAACATGGTTGGAAATTAGTGGATTCTAGATCCTAGGCTATTTAGATTAATCCGACTTCAACCTAGAACCTTTGGTTAGTCTGTTAGACTGAGGAGAAAGTAAGAATCGCAAAAGCACCTTAGATCTCTGTGGGACGACCTGTACAGCGCTACACCGATACTATGCGCTTGCAGTAAATATAACACATCAGTGCACAAGTACTTATTGTCATGTAAGAATATATTCAAGTAACATGCCTGATTATGAAAATAGTCACAATGTTGTTCTCAAGTTCTCAAGTAGAGTCCCTTAGTGAGCGTGCATCCCATATTAGAATTCGTCTACTTTTGACAGAGTCACTATTAAGGACTTTCACCTAAACATCTCCTTATCTATGATACACAAAATACATGATGAATAATTTCTGTCTTTGATCGGAATTATATTGGGTAGACAAGATTTTCAATTTGTTCTCAATTTTTTTTATTTGGGTGAAGGAATATAAATGCATAATAAAGTTTAATCAGAAATAGTTGCTACTAATTCAGGGTACCACGCCATCATGATTAAGTAATGGGAAGATACAAGTGATAAAGATCTTTATAAAGTCAGCTTATGTGGTCCTATTACCTAGTTGTGACAGACAATAGAAGAGAAAATGAATCTCAATTTTTACAATGTCGATGTAATGGAGTAGCGAATGGTAAAAATACAAGATTGGAAATGAGTTCATGGTTAGTTACAAAATTTCAATTACACAAGATTGTCCTATCAAGTGACTGCAATTGCTGGTAATTTTAGGGTGTTACATCCTACCCACCTAACAAAAGAATTTCTTTCTCGAAATTCCAATTCAAAACTCTGTCAATGTGCACAAGTACTTATTGTCATGTAAAAATATATTCAAGTAACATGCCTGATTATGAAAATGGTCATAATGTTGTTCTCAAGTTCTCGAGTAGAGTCCCTTAGTGATCATGCATCCCATATTAGAATTCGTCTACTTTTGATAGAGTCACTATTATGGACTTCACCTAAACATCTCCTTATCTATGATACACAAAATACATGATGAATAATTTCTGTCTTTGATCGGAATGATATTGGGTAGACAAGATTTTCAATTTGTTCTCAATTTTTTTTATTTGGGTGAAGGAATATAAATGCATAATAAAATTTAATCAGGAATAGTTGCTACTAATTCATGGTGCCACGCCATCCTGATTAAGTAATGGGAAAGATACAAGTGATAAAGATCTTTATAAAGTCAACTTATGTGGTCCTATTACCTAGTTGTGACAGACACTAGAAGAGAAAATGAATCTCAATTATTACAATGTCGATGTAATGGAGTAGCGAATGGTAAAAATACAAGATTGGAAATGAGTTCATGGTTAGTTACAAAATTTCAATCTCACAAGATTGTCCTATCAAGTGACTGCAATTGCTGGTAATTTTGGTGTGTTACATCCTACCCACCTAACAAACGAATTTCATTCTCGAAATTCCAATTCAAAACTCTGTCAGTGTGCACAAGTACTTATTGTCATGTAAAAATATATTCAAGTAACATGCCTGATTATGAAAATGGTCATAATGTTGTTCTCAAGTTCTCGAGTAGAGTCCCTTAGTGATCATGCATCCCATATTAGAATTCGTCTACTTTTGATAGAGTCACTATTATGCTCTTCACCTAAACATCTCCTTATCTATGATACACAAAATACATGAAGAATAATTTCTGTCTTTGATCGGAATGATATTGGGTAGACAAGATTTTTAATTTGTTCTCAATTTTTTTTATTTGGGTGAAGGAATATAAATGCATAATAAAATTTAATCAGGAATAGTTGCTACTAATTCAGGGTGCCACGCCATCCTGATTAAGTAATGTGAAAGATACAAGTGATAAAGATCTTTATAAAGTCAACTTATGTGGTGCTATTACCTAGTTGTGACAGATACTAGAAGAGAAAATGAATCTCAATTATTACAATGTCGATGTAATGAAGTAGCGAATGGTAAAAATACAAGATTGGAAATGAGTTCATGGTTAGTTACAAAATTTCAATTACACAAGATTGTCCTATCAAGTGACTGCAATTGCTGGCGCCAGAGAATAAATCTCTATACTTGCCTCACTGCCTCGATAAGACTTGTGATATACAAAAAAATTGAAAACATGAACTACACTGGAATAAAGTGCAGATGGAAGATTTAAAATGTCAAATGGGATTGATCAACAAAAGTAATGGAATAAGACAATCATTTGGAAAGATAAGTTTTAATTTGAGTACCAAGATATATGGTCATATTCTGACTTGATAAAATTTGTTTTCTTTAATTATAATTTATCATCAACTTCTTATCATCTACTTTCAATTGACTAATTCTCAGCTTTTTAAGATCTCTTTGTATCCTTGCATTTACCTTTCCATAAATTGTTCCAAATCTTCTAGTTTGCTTGCCTATTTAATCTCATCAACTATATTTACTCCGCCAAGTCTACCAATACAAATTATTCTTAATCATTCTTCTTCCCTTTAGGACTGTATACTCAAAGTCATGTCTCTTATATTTAGTCTCCCCAATCTTCTAAAAGAAACACAAGTATGGAATCAATTTTATTTTTATTTTACCTTTCTCTGAAAACTTAAGTGTAAGATCCAAATTTAATTATTTTTCCATTATGTACCAACATATATCATAATCCCTAACTTGAGAAATCACTACAAACCTTCATGCCTCTAGTATTATCCGGAATTACTAGCACTGACATTGTTGTCAGCCTCCATCTTAATTCTTCAAATGTCTTATTGCATTTCTTTATTTTGACATATTCTACTCCTTTCCTTGTTAGTTTAGTCAAAGAAGATATGATTTTTGTAAAATTTTGTACAAGCCTTATGTAATACCCAGTCATCTCTTGAAATTTTTGAATTTCTAATACTGATTTTTGACAAAGACTAATCCATTACAACATCTATCTTTTTAAGATCAGCTGATTAAACTATCTCCAGATATTATATGGCCCAAGAAGCAATCTTATTCAACCAAAAATTCACATGTGCTCAGTTTTTCATATATCTTTTGTTCCCTTAGAGTTTGTAAAACTATGCTCATGCTCTTCTCTATTCATGGAGTAGATCAATATATCGTCAATAAACAACACCACAAATTTGTTTAAGTATTGAGCAAAATATAGTTCATCAAATTCATAAATATTGCTGGAGCATTAGTTACCCTAAACGGCATCACCAAGTACTCATAATGACCATGTTTAGTTCTAAATGCAGTTTTTAGAATATTTTTCTGTTCGGACTCTTATTTGATGGAATCCTGAATGAAGATTTATCCTTAGAAATATCTTTACTTCTCCCAGTTGATCAAACAGATCAGTTATCATTGGCAAGCGATATTTATTCTTGATCATTACTGCATTTAAACCTCAATAGTTTATACACATTCTTTGACTACCATTCTTCTTTTCTGTTAATAATACCGGAGCTCCCCAAAGCGAAACACTAGATCTTACAAAACCCAGTTTCAACAACTCGTCCACTTGCCTCTTAACTTCTTCTAATTTCATTATTTCCATTTGATAAAGGGTTTACAAACTAATTCAGCTCCAGGGCTAATATCAATAGTGAATTTTACAGTTCTTATTAGTGGTAATCCAGATATCTCTTTAAGAAATATATTTAAGAATTCTAACACTACTAAAATCATTCCTTCTTCTACAACCTATTACTGCATAGAAGGTGCTCAACAAATCCATGCCTTTGATAACATCATATTATCCTCGATTAATAACTAATGAGTTGGCACAAAATTCATTAATCACCAAGGAACGCAATCTATACTCTTTATTGGTTATGATACTACCATTCCTGGTCTTAATGTCCCATCTCGCAAGTAAGATAGTAAAATCGATAAAATTGCGGGAAACAAATATGCTAGTGATAAAACTGTGTGATGCTCCGGAATCAAACAAAACAGTGGCTAGTACATTGCCAACTAAAATTATACATGCCACAACTCCTCCAGTGGTTTGAACTTTCTCCACATTCATCAGCTTAACTTTCCCTTTCCTCCGTTCTATTCCTACTTGGGCATTGGCATGAGTTTGTTGTTGGGTTTCCAAAGGCCCTTTTTGACCTGGTCTTGAAAATTTCTGGGTTGATATGTTTGTTGGTCTGTCTTTTGGCTGAAATGGGACCTTAGCTTTTGCCAACTGTTGAGTTTTTGGTCAATCTCTCAACTGATGACTAGTGGATCCGCTTACCAGACACAACCCTTGACCTCTTCTACACATTTTCTGGATATGTCCTGGTTTATGACAATTATTACAGATTACTAGACCTCGATTCGGTATCACCTGCTTCTTTGCTGGTGTGCCATCAAATTTCCTGGCCGATGGGTTTGCTCCTTACCTATATGACCCTTTAAATGCCACCGACCTCTTATTTGCCGCCTTTAAAAGATTCACCATTTTGATTCTCTCTTATTTTTTGTACTGCAATATCCTTTCTAATATCATTATCGTGGTTTGTTGCATTTGTGCTACCCTTTGTACCATATTCCTAAGCTCAGACATTTCATCCGTTGGATTTGGGCTCGCACTAGCAGAAAATTGTGTCGTCATTGTTCTGTGACGGACCAAGAAAAATTAATCAGATGAAGTTCTAAGATAGATATTCCAAATAAATTAGAAATAATAGAATAGGCACGATACTAGATCTGATGGATACCAAAGATAAGGAAGAAGTGTCAAGAGTGTATCTTAGACATGTTTTTATGTGGCAGTAGTCATATGGTCTCCCACCTAAACCTAGGCTCCGATACCAAACTGTAACGCCCCCAATTCGAATCTACTTTTTTTTCTTTCCGAAACAGAGGACGCTGCTTAAATATTGTAAATAACCCAACAGTTACAGAATCTTCGAATAACTGTAACTACTGCCATATCAAGATGAACAAATATGTCTGAAACTGAAATGATTTCATTTATACAGAGAGTTGATTATACAAAATGGCACACTGCTCTACATATTTACACAAAAGAGTTAAATATTACAGAGTTAAAGCAGTGCCCAGCAAAAGGAAACAAGAATAAGAAGTGCGAAGTGCCCAAATAGTATTGTATTAATATCTTCTACTCGATCTGGCTGGTGAAGTAAGGGGTCGCTATTTGGAGCGATCTCCACTTCTCTACTTCAATGATCTGGGCTTAAGAAAATCCAGGGGATTAAATCTAGTAAGTAACATAAGAGCAAAAACATGTGTACTATCGTAGTACAAAATATAAATAAAATAATATACAAATAAATTGCGTTGGTATAAAATATATCATGAGAATACTGAAAATGAATTAAGTAAGACTATTCATGCAAATAGCAGACACAAATCATGTAAAGGTGACAAGTTTATGTGAAGTCCCTGTTAGTATGTAGGTGGTAAGGAGATAAGTGTCAATCATGTTGCATGTAATAAGAACTATATAAGTCATCCACAAGATTCATGTAAAATTTAACAAGTCTATATCATATTAGTGTTGAAATTGGAACTCAATGATGGATAAGATAGCGCGCAGTTTCTCATATTATACAAGTGCCCATACATACCCGGGACCCGGTCTCAAATCCATAGCGCTGAACCGTGGCACACCGCTAGGTGCTTACAAGTCAGATCCCGTTCAATGAAACAAGTAACGGGCATCACCCATATAGTGACTCATGTATCAAATGGTGGCTCAATACCACCCAGTGCTGCTAGAAAAAGTCCCTTAGCACCTAATCAAGAAGTTGGCCAACAAGATCCTTGTACAATACGGTACTTATCCATCATGTAGTTTTTCCAAATTTTTCCATATTAGTAATACATAATGCATATGATATAAATGAATTAATAGAAACACGTGGCCTTTCATATCGAATTGTATACATATCATTTTTACAAGAATCAAGAGTTCACGAATCAAGATTTGAGATCATGTACACATGTACCATAAGGATAGTTCATATCATGTAATAAAGATACAAGAATTTGTTCTCATGAATAATCTTGCTCTCATGTATCATGTTGATATTCACATGTCATGTTATCAAAAATGAATAAGTATTATTAAATTTGTCATTATGGAATGAACAAGATTTGGAAGATTCTAAATCTGCAGATCCGTGAATTTAACTAAGTCTGTAAATCCGCGAATCTGGCTAAGTCTGTAAATTCGCAAATCTGGCTAATTATGCAAATCCGCGAATCTGGCTAACTATGTAAATTTGCGAATCTGGCTAACTATGTAAATTCGCGAATCTGGCTAACTATGTAAATCTGCAAATCTGTAAAGTGTGCAGTCTGCGAATCTGACTAAGTGAGCAGTCTGCGAATCTGCTAAGTGTGCAGTCTGCGAATCTGCTAAGTGTGCAGTCTGCGAATCTGACTAAGTGTGTAGTCTGCGAGTCTGCTAAGTGTGCTGTCTGCGAATCTGCTAGGTGTGTAGTCTGCGAATCTGACTAAGTGTGCAGTCTGCGAATCTGCTAAGTGTGCAGTCTGTGAATCTGACTAAGTGTGCAGTCTGTGAATCTGACTAAGTGTGCAGTCTGCAAATCTGCTAAGTGTGCAGTCTGCGAATCTGCTAAGTGTGCAGTCTGCGAATCTGCTAATTGTGCAGTCTGCGAATCTGCTAAGTGTGCGATCCTGAAATTTTCTAAGTATGAAGATCCAAAATTATGTAAAATTATCCATAAATAAAAAAGGAATCATGTAATCATAATACAAATCAAATAACAATTTCAAGAAAGAATCAAAGAAATAAAGTGTTATTTGCACAAAGTCCTTAAAAGAATATGCATGTTACTTGTACTCAAATACGGTTCAAAAAGAAAATAAGAACAAGGTGCTACTTGAACCAGATCCATAAAAGAATTATGTTCTCACAATACAAATCAAATAATTTCCAAGAAAGAACATACGTTTTACTTGTACTCAAATACATTCAAAGAGAGAACAAGAACAATGTGTTACTTGCACCAAATCCATAAAAGAATTATGTTCTCATAATACAAATCAAATAATTTCCAAGAAAGAACATACATGTTACTTGTACTCAAATACGATTCAAAGAGAGAACAAGAATAAGGTGTTACTTGCCTCTATTCTTTTGATCTCTTTTGTTTTAGCAAAGTCTCCCTTCTATTTCCTTTACTCAACGAACTAGAAGAACCATAAGTCAAGAGTGATTTTTGTTTTGTTCCTAATAAGAATTCTCTTTGAGAGAATGAGATCATATATGCCTAGGGGCATTTTAGTAATCTTGTCCTCTACCTTAGTCCCAAGGTTTCTTGCATGTATGACAAGTGTCCAAATAAAGTGTCACCTCTCACTCTCTTCTGACAACTCATCACCACTAAATGCCAAAGGGGTGCCTTTAGAAACTTAATTAAGTTTGGAGGTGTATAGAAAGAAATTTTTAATCTTGAGAATTTATAATTTAATAAGCACGGTAATTTTGGGGTGTTACATTCTCCAAGATTTTCTTGTTTGCTTTTACAACTCTAATTCTTTGTGGAGAAGACGGGCCAGAGGATTCTACTCTTGCCTCTTGGAGACTGTCTACTTCTTTGGTGTCATTCTACATTGATTAATAAAAAATACATAACTTACAATAATTATTATTTCAAAAATCTATTGATGAATTTATCACATAATTATTCTATTTATTATTTTTCTTTTGGTTAATTTCCTTTTCTCTTTTTTTAATTTTATCTTGTTATATATTTTTATCATATTTTAGAATTAACTTCGTCCATATAATTCCATATTTTCCCAATTTCTTCTTCAAAAATGATCAAATTCCACTTTAATGTGATTATTATTGCATGAATTGGAAAACCATAGTTATATTAGCAAACCATGAAACATAATACTAAAATGGTGAGATTTTTACTTTTTTGACCCGTGATTTTTGCATATCATGACAATAAATCCATAAAATTTGTCAAAAATCCCCATATCTTTTCTAAACTCTGCCAAATCTACTACAAAATAAGGATCTAACTTTGATTCACTCTGATTCGTCCATATAAATTGTAGATCTAGGTTTTGAGACAAAAATCTACTTTTTACCAAGAACAAATCAAAGAGAAATCAAAGAGGAGAGAACTTACTTGCTTGTAAATTGATGAAAATTCTAAGAGAATTGAACAGGAAGAGTTTAGTCTATAAAAGGGAGGAATTTTTGGGTGTGGTGTTGTCGAAGGAAGTTAGGGTTTTGTTTGTGGAAAAAAAAGAACTCTAAAATCTATTTATAGTTACCCTTTTCTACCAACGGTTGTCGACAGGCGCATCGATGGCACCTCTGATGGCCATTGTTGGCTAGAAATTCTTTTATCTTTACAATGGTTGTCGTCGACAGTGGCTTCGACCATTGCTTTGACCGTGGTTCTTTGTCTAAGAACTATCAACCCAAAATTTCTTTTTTTTTTCTTTTTTAGTTAGTTGTTATTAGTCCCTAAACTAAACTTATTCCTAAAATCTAGTTGTTAGTTCCTAATTCTAAACTAAAAATTAGTTCCTAACTATAAAGTTAAAATTAATTAAAGATTTTATTTTTGAAAAGTTAAAAGAATAGAAAATTTTAAAAATGGTTGAAATCATCATAAGTATCAAAACTAAACTATCTTAATAAGTCACCCCCAACTTAAAATGCACATTGTCCTCAATAAATTGATATATACATTTAATTAATCATGAACAAGTAGAAATTGAAGAGAAAAGAGCTTAAAAATTACCTCAGTCTGGTACTCATGATGTAACAATCTGCAAAACAAAATTATTAGAACATAAGATACAAGTGTCTTCATTTAGTGCGTATCAATGAGATGTCAAAGGATCCACTAGATCGTGAGATTCCTCTGGTTGCTTTGGACATTCCAAGTAGTGCTGCAATCTTTTCCCATTTACTTTAAATGTATAACTATTTTTTAGATTTTTGATATCAATTGCACTGTATGGATACACAGTTTTAACTATTAACGGTCATGTCCATATGAAAGCAATTTTTCCGGAAATAAATGAAGGCATGAATCATATAAGAGCACTTTGTCAGAAGGATAAACAATATGACATGTGATACAGTGATTGAGCCATATTTTCAATTTCTCCTTTGAAATGTGTGAATTGTCGTATGCATCATGTCTTATCTCTTCCAACTCATTTATTTATAGTTTTCGTAATGGGCCAGCTGAATTGAGATCAAGATTAACTGATTTAATTGCTCAATACGCTTTATGCTCTATCTCTATAGGTGATGACAAGCTTTTCCATAGACTAATCTATAGAAGACATGTATAATGATATTTTGCATGTTGTACAGTAAGACCATAAAGTATCGGTTAGTTAGAACAACCAATTTTTGCAGGACGGTTAACTGCTTTCTCGAGTATGTGCTTGATTTTCCTATTAGCTAGCTCAACATGTTCATTTGACTATGGATGTTATGGTGTAGAAATCTTGTGCATGATATTATATTTCTTTATTAAATTTTCAAAGTTTTTGTTACAGAAATGTGAGCCCCTATCACTTATTATCATTTTAGGAACTCCAAATCTAGACAAAGTGTGTTCCTTTAAAAATTTAATAATAGTTTGTTGGTCATTATTTCTACAAGCTGCAGCTTCTACCCATTTAGAGACAAAATCTACTGATACGAGGGTATAAGCATATCCGTTAGAAATAGAAAACGGTCTCATGGAGTCAATGCACTAACAATCAGATATCTCAATTGTAAGTATGGGTGTTAGAAGTATATCATTTTTCCTAATTAACACTCCTAATTTCTGACAAGACTTACATTTTTTACAAAATTCATATGCATCTCTAAACATTGTGGGCCAATAAAAACTGCATTGGAGTATTTTGGTTATCGTTTTTTTAGACGAAAAGTGATCCCCACTTGCTTTTGAATGACAAAAAGAAATGATGCTTTGAATCTCATTATCTGACTACAGTGCCTAATGATTTGATCTGAGTAATATTTAAATAAGTAAGGATCGTTGGAAAAGAAACGACATATCCCGTATTTGTCTTGTGAACTCCAATGATTTGGCATTTCACCTGCAACATGGAAATGAATAATGTCAATACACTAGGCAGTTATTGTGATAGAAAATAGCTGTTCATTAGGGAACGAGTTCCTAATTGGTAGCTTATCATTTTTAAAAGTTAATCTAGAGAGGTGGTCTGCAACCATGTTCTCTACTCCCTTTTTATCTTTGATTTCAAGATCAAATTCTTGGAGTAATAAGATCCAAAGAATTAGCCATGGCTTTACATCTTTCTTTAATAAAAGATATTTGAGCATTTAATGATCTGTAAAAACTACTATATATGAGTCCAAAATATATGGACAAAATTTATCAAGTGCAAAAACTATAATTGGAAGCTCCTTCGCTGTGATAGTATAATTTATCTAAGTATCATTGAGAGTCTTGCTAGTATAGTAGAACATGTAGGGCTTTTTATCTCTTTGCTGCCCTAGTACAACTCCAATTGCATAATTGCTTACATCGCATATGATTTTGAATGGAAGTGCCTAATTTGGAGGTTGCATTATTGGTGAGATGAGCATCTCCTTGAGGGTTTCAAAAGCTGTTTGATATGCCTGCGTATCCTAAGAATGAACATATGTCTTTTACGATTTTGGATATTGGTATTTTGGAAATAAACTCAACATTAGCCTTATTTACTTCCATCCCTTTCAATGAAACTATGTGGCCCAACGCAATATCTTTTGTAACCATGAAATGATATTTTTTTCAATTTAGGAGTAGATTTTTCTATTGACATTTTTCAAGCATGAATCCTAAATTAGTCAAAAAAGATTCGAAATTATTTCAAAATATAGAGAAATTATCCATAAATAGCTGAAAATAATCTACCACCATATCACTGAAAATACTTATCATGCATCTTTGAAATATTGCGGGTGCATTACAAAATCCAAATGACATTCTTCTAAAAGCAAAAGTGCCAAAGGAACAAGTAAAAGTTGTCTTTTCTTAGTCCTATAAAGCAATCTCAATTTGATAATAACCAAAATAAATGTCAAGAAAACAATAGAATTCCTGCCGAGCAACTCTTTCAAGTACTTGGTCAAGAAATGATAATGGATGCGTGTTACTCGATTTAACTTTTGGTAATTGAAGCACATATGCTAACTCGTGGCAATACAAGTGGGTATCATCTCACCATCCTCATTTTTAATTATTGTTATCCCACTCTTTTTCGGAACAACTTAGATTGAACTTACTCACTTACCATCAGTAATTGGATAGATGATGCCAGTATTAAGTAATTTCAATACTTCGGCTTTAACCACTTCCTTCATGACAGGGTTAAGTTTTTGTTGCATTTGCCTAATAGGCTTGGCTCCATCTTCTAAAGTAATATGGTGTGTACAAATAAGGGGGTCCATACATTTAATGTCCGCCATATTTCATCCAAGAGCTCTTTTATACTTTTGCAATGATGATAGTAGTCGCTCTTCCTGATTCTCATCAAGATGTGCTGAAATGACCACCGAAAATTTTTTTAGGTCCCAAAAATGCATACTTGAGATCTTCAAGTAGTGGTTTTAGCTCAAGTATTTGTTCTTGGATATTAGATGGTATCAAATTTTTCGTGTGATTTGTGGTAACTTTTCATACACATCCTTTATTGGAATCCATCACGTGATATTCGAACATTGAGCATCTGATAGATATTTAATAATTTTATTGATATATTCAGATTTGAGTTTTTTAAGGAAGTCATCATTCATTGTTAATGTTATCTCCAAAGGGGTCAGATATGCATAATGATACAATATCATTTTCATCACGGATTTGTTCAATGTAATTAATGTCTCGCAATTTATCATTATCTATTTTTGATTGTTTGCAAACATTAAAAACATTAAGTTCAAGGGTCATATTTCCAAATGAAAATTTTACCACTCTATTCTTGCAATTTATAACTATATTAATCGTAACTAAAAATGGACGTCCAAGGATAATTGGAATATAAAGACGTGAATTCTTTGCAAGTAAAGTTTCGATAACTATAAAATCTATAGGCAAATAAAAGTTTTCAATTTGCACTAAAGCATCTTCTACAATGCCCTTAGGAAGCCTTTCTAACCCGTCAGCTAGTTGTAGTGCGACGGTTGTCGGTATAAGTTCTCCTAGACCTAGGTGCTTGTAAATCAAAAATAGTAAAAGACTTACACTTTCCCCCAAATCTAGTAAAACTTTCTCTATATTGTGTTGACCTATCACACAAGAAATAGTCAGACATTCAGCATCCTTATATTTGAAAGGCAATTCAGAAAAAAATAATACACTTATCTGCTCTGTGAGAAATGCCTTCTTCTGTATGTTGTGACATTTTTTTATAGTGTACAAGTCCTTCAAAAATTTTGTATATGATGGGACTGGCTTAATTGCTTCTAGTAACGATATATTGATCTGTGCATGTTTGAAAATCTCTAAACTATCTGCGTAAGATTCATTAACAATCTTAGATCTTAATCTTTAAGGAAATGGTAAAGTGGTTTATAATCATTAGAAGTGGATTCTTTAGAATTATCTTCTTTAGATTGTTGTGCTGAATTATTACCCAGTTTCTCATTAGCATTTTATTTTGAAATGGGCTCATTAAGCACTTTATTGCTTCTAAAATTTATCGCAGCAATTATCTCAGATATATTATTATTAATGGAAGAAGTAATAATATTTATACTTTCGGCTTTACCTGAAGAACTGGCCTCCAATTGAAATAGTAGCTTTCCTTTTCCTTCGTTTGCAACCTAGAATTCAGGTGTCTTATCTGTGAGCGAATATTGTTGAAGGCCGTCACATTCTGACTATTGATTGTTTGCTGCAACTGAATAAACTACTATTACGCTTGGATCATCTGATCCATTCTTTATTGTATCTACAAGAAATTATCCTCAAAATTTCCCTTCGGTGGTGGTTGGTATACTAAAGATTGATTAGTAGGTTGGACGTATTGTTGAGGTGGATTAGTGGGTAATTTATTTTGATTATTGAATTGTTGAGGATTCTGCTTCCATTGAAGATTTGGGTAATTCTTCCAATCAGAATTATATGTTTGTGAATATAAATTATTTGCTAGTTAAGGAGCAGTATTAAAGGCATTTCGTATAAAATTTATTCGATATGAAGAAAAGAACTTCTTTAAGAATTCTCTTTTCATCTCATCCCATCATCCTCTTGAATTGGGACATAAAAAATGTAGCCATGTCTTTGCATTATCCTTTAGGGAGAATGGAAAGATCTTAAGTTTAAGTTTGTCTATAGTAACTTTTGATGATTAATGGTAGAGCAAACTTCTTCAAATTCTCTAAGGTGCAAATATGGACTCTTTTAATCCATCACATGGAATTTAGGCAAAACCTAGACTAATCCTGATTTAATCTCAAAGTGTCCAATATTCAATGGAAATACATTGCATGAAGGTTGGGTTGTTCCATCGAGTTGTAAATAATCTCGTAAAGTCCTCCCATTGCCTCCATGATGGCGATGATTATCATTTGTATCTCCAAATCTGTCATTATTATTGTTGTTGTTGTTATTCATGTTATTATTATTACTAGTGCTCATGCCGTGAAGTGTTTGATGGATTGGAAGTGATTATGGATCTGAGTATGATCGAATTAGTCTATCATTTAAAGTTCTTCTCCAACTGGTCATTCAAATTTAGAAGGCAAAATTAATAATATAGGAACTGTAATCTATACTAAATTGTAATACAATAGTATAATCTCCCACAGCAGCAGAAAAAACTTAACTGCAATCTAAATTGTACACTATCAAGTGTAAGAGATCGACAAATAATATAAGGATAGTAACCCAAGAACGTACTCTCGAGGATCGTTTGTTAATTGTGTGATACTAGAAAAAATTACGGCAGTAAAATAAAATAAAGATTTGATTTTTATTAACTAAACTAAAATGTTAAATTAAAAACTTACTTATACAAAAATTATTGGTCAAATAGATGTAACTCCCCCATAGAATAATTTACTGGATATATTCATGCTTTTTTTATCTCAGTTGCATAAATCATGTGGTCTTCCACAACCAAAAAATAATTCAATTAAACACAAAATATATTAAGTTGTGAAGCTTTGACTAATTTCTCCCAGTTAATCCTATATGAATCTTAAGTTTATATAAGCATGCGATGTGAATAACAAAAAAAACGTTAAAAGTCTAAGCATATACCATACCTAAAGAGTCTATACTATGTCAAAAACTAAGCAATGAATATATCGTCAAACTATAAAGCATCAAAAACTCAAAATCATATTTAATTCATTCAAAAATAATAGAGAATTTAAAATATCAATTCCACATAAAACAAGTAAAATCAATAAGCATATAAGAATACATACCAGTAAATCACTTAGAATTTGTTATTCCATCTGATCCAACTCAAGAATTTAGCCGCTCATACCCATCATACCTATGAATAAAGAGAAAAATAATTCTTTTATTGATTTCTATTTGTTTCTTGCAAAACTTGTGCTTTTTTTCATTGCCATGGATTTATGATTACAAAAATCTCAAAGTACAATAAAAGAAAAGCAAACAACAATCAAACGAGAGGATTTATAAGTTTATAACTCTCTTTTACAAAAGTGTGGGTTCTTAACATGGCTATGGAGTGCCGATCTCGTACTCCATTGACGATTTAATGTTTGGATTGATCTAGAATGTGAAGAATTGATGGAGAACTTCGTGTTGGCCGGCAGCTTTTGCTGCTGGTCAGCAATGCTCTCGCGCGTAAATCAATTGGCCAAAGGTCTCCAAAGTTTTTTCTCTTCTAAAAATTCTCTTCTTGACCCCTATTAATAGTTTTATGAGTTTTCTTAACAAATAAGGATAGAATTCTATATCAATTCAATCTCTAATCCTGTATTTAAGTTGGATTTGAAATTTTCAATTTGGGTAATTAGATATGATTGGATTTGGAATTCTGATTAAAATAAAAAAGGCAACCAAATCCTTAAGCTGACTCAGCCCCACGTGCGTGAGGTTGTCATCCCACACGAGGCTATTAGCCTCGCATGGAGCTATTAGCCTCGTGCAGGGCTATTAGCCTCGCGTGTGCAAGGCTATTTGCCCGTGTGGCTAAATTCTTTTGAGTTAATTTTTTCATCCGACAAGACCTCCTCCAGAGTTTTCAAAATCTCCTTTGTTGATTTTTAATGATTTTTGAAATACATTGGACTTCAATTCTTCAAATTTTCTATCACATAAACTTCTTTTGTACGCGAGGCTAATTAGCCTCGCGGAGCTGATAGCCTCGCGGGGCTGATAGCCTCGTGGGGGCTTTAATAGCCTTGTGAAACTTTGGCTACAAATCAAGCCCACTCTAGGCGCCATTTCTTTTTAAAACCGCCCCCTTCATCTTCTTCTTCTCATTCCTTCAAAAGAAACCCATTTTCTCTTCTTCAAAAACTCCTTCTAATTCCCTCGAATTTCTATGATTTTCTTCGTTATTTCTCCGAATTCTCCCTCTATTCTTCAATCAATGGTAACAAAGAAGGTTGTAGTTGACCAGAGCGGTGCCTCCTCGCATTCTTGGCCATCGGCTACCGACCTAGGAGCCATTCTCCCCGTTCTTGGAGGTAAAATTCTCTTTAAAGCTTATTCTCCTTCTCTTTTTTGAGTGAAAGTTTATTATGATGCTTCAATTGAGGATTTTTGTTATGATTTTTGGGTGGAATTTGACTAAAGAAATTTTTCATCATTTTCCAACATTGGGGTTCATCGCCGGCGGCGAACCGTCAATTGTCGTTCTAGCACGAGGTTGCACAGCCTTGCATGTAGCTACGCGAGGTTTGTAGCCTCGCCATGTGGGGCTATTTTAGCCTAAAGTTCAATTTTGCATATGCAGGGCTATTTGCCTCGTGTTTCTACACTTAGAAATTTTTCCTGTGGTTTTTGAGGAGTTTTTAATTTCTTCATTGTTTTCTTGGCAGTGTACTACACAACTTCTCTAATGAAGCACCATCACTTCGGCTTTAGATGAGGTCCTGATGGTTGAATTCTACGGAACAATCCCGTCTGTCACCCCACATAGCAGTGATGATCGGAGAGATAGGCTATCAAGTTTAGCCCATCTACCTTAAGGGAGCTGATAAGTGATGTCCCTCAAAGGTGTAAATAGAGAGGAACTTGAGAAGCCGGTATTTCTCTTTGGCGACTCAATATTGGTCTTGGAAGAGTCTATGTTTGAGGACGAATGCAAGGGGCTTCATAAAGTGGTAGATGTGGGGATGTTCATCGGGAGATGGCGAGGAGTTGCTCATTGACTTATCTTCAGAGCGTATCCATCCCTCGTCAAATGGAGTGGAGTCTTACCAAGAACCAAGATGGCATTTTTATTGGCAACTTTGACAATCAAGATCCTTATCAAGACGGTCCTAATAGATGCCTAACTGGTTTACTTCTGAGCCAGTGGGGAAGGACTTTCCTCGCGGCGAGTCACCTTAGCTTGCTAGCACTTTTATCAATGATTTCTTGAAATCGAAAGGATAATATCCTGCCCACAACTTTCGCACTCCTAGATGGATTTATTCTACTGATAGGATGTGGTGGAGCATGATGATTAGTTTCATGCTCTTGAACTTCGAAGCCATCCTAAAAGATATTGGATTGTATGGGGCCATAAAAACTGTACAGTATGGTCTCCCTCATAGAGCCTATCATTTGTTCAGCATTCTGGAGATGTACAATCCTAGGTCCGAGATGTTCGTTACTCTTATCGGTGAACTGAGTTTCGCTCTCCAAGAGATGTTTGAAGTCTCTCTATTATCAATGGGGGAGTTGTTGTACAAGGAAATAGTCCCGACCATGGAGGAGCTGCGATGGATGAAGACCCAGATCCCCAAGTATACGAGATGTACTGGGAGTTGATGTCCACTTCTGCATCTGTCAGAAGGTTTCGGGTACAATGAACTAAGGTGTTAGCCAAAAACTATGGGCTAACTATCTATTTTAAGACATAGATCATCCTGAGGTTGCAGTAACGACTAGCCAACCAAAATGCTATCGAGGCTCAAATAGCTAACCTGGGAGCCACTTCATATGTAGCAGAGTTAGATGAAGATGGATTTAAAGCAGAAATGAATTTCCAGAGCTTCCACTATTAGGCTCAAATGCCTATTTCCGATAGAGGGTTGGTAGCAGGCTTTCTTATGCTCTAATTGAAACGATGTATCGTCCCATCTGTAGTCTAGGATGCCATAGCTATTGAGGCAGTATACCCACCAGTCCCTCTTTCTAACAAAAGACCCGTTGGACTTCTGTCTGCTATGGTCTACAAGTTGCAGAATGACCTTCGAGTAAAGGCACTGAATCCAAGGTCAAAGTGTCAACTCCTAATCCCGGAGTGGAGTTACCTTACACCTATCTTATGGCATAGTTCATGATGCATTGTCTGATCCTGATGACATCGACCCCAGAAGACAGTAGCGGGGGTTCGTTCATTCAGAGGCATGAAGGATATGATTGGAGAAACTATTTTATATGCGCAATCCATAAGACAGTGTGCAGTCATTAGAACTATCACATCTATCAATATTTTCTTAACTTCTCCAGAGGCGCTTATAGAGGAGAATTCAAAAATACTACAGATCCTGACGGCTATACCACCCTTTCTTCTGACTGCCTTTGGTGGTTGATCAATATCAAATTATGGCACCTATTGTATCGTCATGAATCAATCTACTTCCTTGAACCGTACTTTTCTAGCAGATTTGCATATTAGTTTGGATATTTGCAACTTTATGTTGGCAATCCCAATAGTCTATTGCAGTTTTGGGGCAATCTAATTAACGATGCCAGAGGTTGGTATCACTTCACTATCGGCTACACGAGAGTTCATTTTGCTCTTCCTCAAAATACTCCTAATCTGTATGTGTCTCTTAGATTTTGCTCTTGGTACCATAGTATCAATACTATAGCTACCTCTTTTTTTTATCAACCATTCATGCATGAAGGAGACCGAGGCATTCTATTCCCAAAGAAAAGGTGCCAGGATAGTTCGTATACGCAGTATAGATAAGTTTCTTTCTATCGATAATGATGATGATGATGATGTTATCAAGGTTGTGCTTGCAGCACCCGTTCAAGAAGATGTGCCCGCTTAAGCAGATGTGCCAGCTTAGGCTCTTATACCGATCCAGCCTGATGTGCCTACACAAACTGGTGGGCCTACACAAGCGGATGTGCCACGTCGAGTTGATACGCCTGCTCGAAGAGATGCGCCCACTCAAGGAGATTATGAAGTTGTGACAAAGCACACAAGATCAACTAGTACTCATGGTTCTGCTTGTCCAGCCAAGAAGCCTCATCATTCTCTTATGACTGAGCTGGCCAGACAGTTACCATCTCCTCAACAAGCTTTGGAGGTCGCAGGAGTGGTTGCAGACATTTCTAAGCCCATCGTCACTACCCAGGAGGCTGCTCCTAAAGTCACACCAACCACTTTTGAGCCAGTAGTCGTCATTGTAACTAGCAAGGGTATTAGCACTATTCCTTTGCCATTAGTCATGATGTTAGGGACGACAACTTCTCCCCACAGTCCTACAACCAGATTAGTGTCCTCTCGTAAGTTTAACACTTTATTCCCTTTTTAACTTTTTTTTGTCTTTATTTTTGCCATCATGATGAATTATATTTTAGGTGTTGGCTCCATGTGGCCCCGTTTCACCTCTGATCGGTCGCTCTCGTCTCAGTGTGTCGCTTATTTAGGTATGAGTAGCCTTACTAGTGATGATAGTGGTGTTGCATCTGACATAGATGCTTATGAAGAGAGTTATTTTACTCTTGCTCCAGACATGAGGAATCACAGTTATCTCCATCCCTGGGAATTGGAGACAGTTGTTTTTTAGAGTGTTCCTCCTCCAGTTGTATCAACTGCCACCTCAGGTATTCCTCTTTCACATAACTCTCATTTATCACTTATATCCTGCTATGTTTTCAGCACTTATTCGTTATGCTCATCTTACTGATGTCAGTGTTTAGCCTAGTAGTTTGCCAAGTGTTGCTCCTACAACCATCACTCCACCTATGGTAGTGACCATAGAGGTCATCGCCACCTCTTCGTCCATTGATTGTGGTGCAGGGCTCTCAGCCAGGATGCCACCTACTTTGGAAGTTTCATTGATCTTGTCTTTTGAAGGGGCAGGATCTTGCACTAGGAATATTTTAGAGTAAAGTCCTCCTTTGGATTCTGCTCCCATCACTATGATCAGAGTAACTCTAGGAGGACCTTTGCTCAGGATTCCAACTTTGGCCAACTCGTTGCTACAACTACTGGCACCACATACTTTAGTGGTGATAAGCAATTAGACTCCACCCACCGTCACGACACCAATACCTGTGGTGCCTCCTGCAACCCCTGCTTCATTACTGGTACCAACTTCTACTCAAGTTGTTCCTGATGATGATCCACTCAAAGAATTTTTCCAGTATAGCATCGTGGACTTCTTGCACTTGTTACAACGGTATGCATCCATGTTCTTAGAAGGTCATCATTCTATAGAGCTCGAGCATCGAATGTTATTGAACTATTTGAATAACATCGGGAATATTGGTAGTTCAGAATGAGCTGCTCCTTACCAGGCCCGCTGGCTACCCTAGATGAACATGTCTGAGCACTGGGCACTCTCCAAAGGGCCGATGTAACTGCTATAACGAAGATCGAGAATGTTCATCGGAGGGCAGAGATGATTGTATGACAAGAGGAGTTTTAATGCCAAGAAGAAACATGGTCTTCTGAAGTTGGTAGCCTCTAGGCAACTCAAGAGGTTATTAATGAAGAAATAGAGAAGGCAAGATTTGAGCTCAATACCAATCAAGTTACGATAGATCGTGCTCACCAAACTATTGCCAAAGCTCAAGCCATACTAGAGGCCAAGTAAAGCCGGATGAGGTGCTGAGAAGCCAAGACGAACTTATTCTGCATCATGGACAACTTCAATAAGAGGTCAACATGTGGAGCAAGGCCATCAAGGAGGCTAGGGCACAGGCTACTCAGCAGCTAGCTATCAATAAAGACGAGTAGAGAGAATTCATCGGGAGACCATCGAGCAAACGGAGGTGAGCCTATAGGCTCTAGGGAAACCTTAAGCCTCATTTCATCTTTGTCCTCTCTTTTTTCGTTTAGATGAAGAATAAGACTGTTTTTGTTACTTTCTCGCTTTTTCTCCTTTGTCTTACAAACAAAATAAATATTCCAATTAGTTTCAATATATTGCTTTGTTTTAAAAATTTCTGTGTGATATGCTTGCATCCTTTTAATGAATATTTTGATTATATTCATAAGGACTGACATTGATGGGGGTTTGTAATTGATTTGATAAAAATAGGATTTGTGGTATCTACAACTTGCTAAGGTTATGTCACTTCCATAGCAAGGTGAAATTTTTATGATCATTATGGGAAGGACTCGCATGGATAATAGACAGAATCGATTTGAGATCATGGGGTAACTCACCTGGATAACAGATAGAGCCGGGGAGATTTGCCTGGTAATAGACATAATCGATGTAAGAATTTGAATCATGGATTTGTGGATATTTTGAGGGTAGAGTTGTAGAAGATGGAACTTGCTCTGGGTATAGTGTGGCCATAGCAAGTTTAGTTTTGATGTTTATTATGAGAGTGACTGTCTGGATGATAGACAAAGTCTGGTTGACTCGCCTAGATAACTGACATAATCGATTTGAGATTAGAGGATGACTCGCTTTGAAAGTAGACAGAGCCGGTGATCAGATTAAAATCATAAAACTGTAGTCAAAGGTATGACTGACATGCCTATGAGGTGATTTGCCTGGAAAGCAAACAAAATCAATGATCGGATCAGGAACATGGAGTAACTCGCCTGGAAAGTAGACAGAGTCGGTGATCGGGTCAGGATAAGAAAATCGTAGACAGAAATATGATTGATATGCCTACAGGGTGATTCATCTGGAAATCAGACAGGATCAATGATCGGGTCAGGATCATAGAGTGACTCGCTTTGAAAGCAGACAGAGCCGGTGATCGGTTTAGGATTACGAAACCGTAGATAGAGATATAACTGATATGCATACAAGGTGATCGCTTAGAAAGTAGACAGAATCAATTTTGAGATTATGTGGTGACTTGCTTGGAAAGCAGACAGAGTTGATCGGGTTAAGATCTCAAAATAATTGTTGTCGAAGTATATATGGGATGATTTGTGAGATGGGAGAGATAGTTCAAATCTCGCTATCAGATGTACGAGCTTAACATGATAGGTTCACGAAAGTTTTAGCAAATCCCCAGCTAACAACATATTTGAAGTGTCTGTATCAATAACCATTTGCATTGAGCTAGCCATACTATTTCCCCTAACATGATGAGTTATCGAGGGTTTTGTTTGATATTTAGATGCCAAGCGTTCCCTCTTTCCTTTGTTTTTTGAGCTCTGGTTTGTTAGTTGTTATACTCTTACCCCTAGTATGATAGGGTTGATGAGGAATTTTGAGTCTCTTCTTGTTACCTTGGTGTCATTGGGCTGCAAAATTATTATGTGTATATTCGTATGTATATTTACATACATTTTTTAAGCTATATTTTTATATATAGTATTTATTTAGGAATTTTTCATTGATAGGCATCATCATTCTAACACCATCTTTGTTGATTAGACAATAAGCTGTGTTCAAGTAGATGGTTTCCACCACGAAGGGTCCTTCCCACTTGCATTCAAATTTCCCTTTGGTCTTATGACTCATAAGCATCGGTCTTTTAACAGCTAAAACCAAGTCTTCTTCTTTGAAAGTTTTTCATTTAATCTTCTTGTTGAATGGTTTCGAGATGCATGCCTAGTATAGCTCGATTTGCTATTGTGCTTTTAAGCGTTTCTCGTCCAACATCTCTAATTCTCGAAGTCGTCGCACTATTGCCATTCTGTTGCCAACGCAGCTCACAGAGATAGTATCTGGATTTCAAGTAGCAAGACAGCTTCGCATCCATAAACTAAGGAGGATGGTGTAGTTTTTGTTGGAGTCCAAACTATGGTTTGATAAGCCCACAGGCACTCTCCCAATTTCTCATCCCAATCATGCTTGCTAGAGGACACAAATTTCTGAAGGAGCTTGATGATCTTCTTATTGAAGGTCTCGGAATTCATTTGTCGCCAGATTGTATGGTGTCGATGCAATATTCTAGATTCTGAATTTATTACAGAATTGCATGAATCCCTGGCTAGCAAATTAGGGATTGTTGTCATGGATAATTCGCCTGGGCACTCTGAAACAATATATCACATGGTGTTCGATAAATTTAATAATATTCATTGTTTTGACTTCTCTCATAGGGATGGCTTCGGCCCATTTGGAGAAATAGTCAGGTATGGAAAGTATAAATTGGTGTCCTTTCGACGATGGAGGAGTAATCGGACCAATGATATCCATGCCCCAGGCTTCAAATGGCCAGCTAGCAATGGAATTATGCAAATATTCTGGCATATGATGAACAAAGTTGGTGTGTATTTGGCAAACACGATAGCATTTTGCATAATTTATTGCATCCGTGATCAATTTTGGCCAAGAATAACTTAGTCTTCTTATAAGATCCCACAGATTGGGTCCTGGCTGGTGGGCCCTGCATGTACCTCTGTGTGTCTCCTCAACTACTTCGTTGGCCTCTTTCTTTGAAAGGCAACGTAGCAAAATACCGTCATGTGATTTTTGGTATAATGTATGCAATGTTGCATTGTAGTAGTATTTGCATATCTTCTTTCTAATCAAAGCCACCTCTTTAGGGTCTTCTGGGAGTATTTCATATAATGTATAACCTATTAGAGGGACGCACCAATCGCAAGGTTTGAGATTTAGTTCAACTTGATGTATCTCTTCTTCTTCGAATAGTGTCTTTAGGTGCAAAAGGTCCTGACCCCCTATCGAGATCTGTTTGCTAGACTTGGGTGGCATGGCTAAAGTTGCGGCCAAAGATGCAAGAGCGTCTGCGTACATATTCTCGTGCCTACGCACATGACCAATGTGGAATCGTTTAAATTATTGACCAACCTAATTGCTACTTTAAAATAGGGGATAAGGTCTTCATGCTTCACCTCATATCCTCGAACCATTTGGTTGACAATGAGTTTGGAGTCTCTATATGCCTCAAGATATTTTATCCCTAATTGCCGAGCTATTTGGAGGCCAACAATGAGTGCATTGTATTCTTCAACATTATTTGTGCATGACTCGGTGAGCGAATACCCCTGGGTATCACATGTTTATAGGGACTTATCAATATTATCCCCACTCCAGCGACAGTTCTTCTTGTTGCATCGTCAAAGAACAATTGCTAGGTTTGTTCTTCATCAACAAGATTGGCCTGAGCGACTGACATCATTGTGGAGTTTTGAATTCTCTAAGATAGGATGTTCTTCAAGAAATTCTGCTATCACCTGTCCCTTCACTGCCCTCTGAGGGGCAAAGTATATATCATAAGACGATAGGAGAAGTGCCCAATTTGCTAATCTCTCATTCAACGCACCTAGTTTTGACATGAATAATTTTAATGGGTTAACTCGAGAGACAACATGAATTGTCTGTCCGGCTGTATAGTGTTGCATTTTCTAGGTTGCAAATACTAAAATCAAGCACTCTTTCTCAATTGGGTTGTATTTGTGTTCAACACTAATCATAGTGCGATCTAGATAATAGATAGCCTGCTCTTGTACTTGTTCATTGTGTTGTGTCAACAAAGCTCCAAGGACATGGTCTATTGTCTGTACATAAATAAGGAAAGGTTTCCCTAGCACTAGAGCCGTTAGAACAGGTGAATTAGTAAGATATTTTTTTATGAAGGCCTGCTGACATGGTTCATTCCAGACAAATGACACCCCCTTCATCATAGTCTCGTGAACGGCTGGCAACATCCTGATAGATTTGTGATGAATCGACAAATATAAGCCAATCTTCCTTGCAACCCTCTGAGGTTTTTTAGGTTATGAGGTGGCTGCATTTCTTGAATCGCCTTAACTTTGTCAAGGTCAAAGTGAATTCCCTTTGAGGTTACAACAAACTCTAAGAATTTACCACTAGATACTCTTAGGAAAAATTTAGTGGTATTCATCATCAACTGATGCTTCCTCATGATGTCAAATATAGTTCGTAAATCTTTTAGGTGATCTTCCTTCTTCTTACTTTTGATCACCAGGTTCTACATAGCATTCTACAGTCTTTCACAGATGTTTTTAGAAGATAATGCTCATTGCTCATTGGTAAATAGCACCGGCATTCTTTAGTCCGAAGGGTATCACCATATAATAGTGTATCCCTAGCTGAGTTCTGAAGGTTGTATGCTTCACATCTTTGAGATGCAGCTTGATCTGATTATATCTTGAGAAGCCATCCATAAAGGACATTCACTTATACCTGCATGTGTTGTCTATCATGGCATCAGTTATTGGTAATGGGAATTCATCTTTAGGGCAAGCGGCATTGAGATCTCAGAAATCTATGCATATCCGGATCTTGTCATTCTTCTTAAGTATGGGGTTGATATTTGCCACCTAATTCAGATGTTGTTCCTCGCGAATAAAACCTAAGTCCACGAGCTTTTACACTTCAGCTTCTATTACTTCCATTAATTCGGGGCGTAAGTATTTTTGTTGTTGTTTTACAGATTTAACTCTTGGCTTGATATTGAGTCGGTGGACTGTAACTTCCGGATCTAAACCCGGCATGTCCTCATAATTCCAAGCGAATACATCAATGTATTCTCTTATTAGAGCCAGTAAGTCTTCTTTCTCAAATGAGGTCAGATTCTCACTTATAAAGATGGGCATTGGATTTTCCTTGGTTCCCATGTTGACTTGGGTCACTTTGTCTTCGGTGGGTGGTTCCCGTTGCTCAAATCAAATGTCCCGTTAGGCTTCCATCTATTGGACCCATGGATCTTCTAATGAAAGAGGTGGATCATTATCTTCTGCATTGATGCTTGCCGAGGTCCCATCTGCTGTAAAAACTAGGAATATTGTTCCAGTGCTTATGTCTAAATCCCAATCCGTTGTGTCCTTGTCGCCTTTTGGAGTGATTGGTCGTTTCAGCTCTATTTTAGAGGGCGTGACATAACCCAACCACCTGTGAGTTTTATGCTAATAATCAAGATTTTTCCTTTCGGTACAAACGAGCATAAAGGGTTTCTCTATCCTTTGCCAAAATCTAGGCCTTGTTTGGAAGTTAAGACATAACCCATCTTCATCATCATTTGATGAGAATTTGGTTCATAAAATTTGAACTGTGGTGATACTTGGTTATCGCTATCATCACTTATGTTCGAATTGCGCCACAACTCAACTCTCCCAAATATTATGGGATGTTGGTCTGGCCTTCGAGGAGCACTTCAAAGACAGCACATTTTGGATCAGTTATTTCTGATCATGTAATGAGTGATGACCGTATTAGCAAGTGAAAGGTCGTCAATGTCACTAACTGAGATAAGTTATCTACCTCTATCCTAGTGTAGGAGGGCACATAATCTGAAGCAACAGCAAGTGAATAAGCAAATTCTACGTTGTTATTAATGACCCATTCACCTATCTTATTGGTGGCACTAAGTACATCCACTTATCTATGTCTATTACAAATTGATTTATTTCATACTCAAAATTGTCGTCCTCATCAGACTCGAGCTCTGAATCTACTTCGTTGCTACTGTCACAGCTTTCTTCGGCAGGCTCTTTGGAGGTCTCGTGGGTGTCTCGATATAACATGGTGTCTGTAAAGTAATTCTCTAACCCCGTGAATGGTTATTTTTCTGCTATCAATGTATGAATCTCTCATGTTTCATCAAAATACTTTATACATTGGTGGAGTGTTGATGGCACCACTATATTGGCATGGATCCAAGGGTGTCCCAGTAGAATATTGTATAACATGTCAGTGTCAATAACGTAACATGTGACTTCTATTTTTATATTTCCAATTTGGCATCAAAATCATATTTTGCCCAACGGATGACTGTCGTTAGTATTGAAGCCATAAATAGTAGTGTTAGTGGGAGTCAATCGATTAACAGGGATGCCCAAAAATTGCATCAACTTTCAAGGGATGATGCTCAATGCAGATCTAGGATCAACCTGGATCCAGTTCACCTTGGCTGAACCAACATATTCTGAATAGTATAAAGGTCTATTGTGCTTCAGATTCTTTACATGCATGTCTTCGAGTGATAATGTTATATATGGGATTTGCCTCATCATTTGGTGACGATGTGGAAACTCGTACTTTTTCGAATTATTCTAAAAGTGGAGTTCTTTCTGTTTAGCGAGCGATACTTCAAGCAATTCTGCAGATTTACTTGGCCCGACATTTGAATAGTCTTTGAGATAATTCTTTCTGGATCGAGTGCCTGATTGTCCTGCCTCATTTGGATGAGTGGTCATAACCATTGTCTCGATTTCGGAGTTTGTAAGTGAGGTGGTGCTAGATTGGTCTTTTTCACCAAGCATGGATATTGTATTAGAGGTTCAAGTCTTTCCCTTTGCTTTCTTCGAATTGATTAAAGTAATCCATTGCTCGTCTTTTAGCATGTCCGGATGTACCTACATTATCTCTCCTTTCTCAGTAGAAACCGGAGAGAGTCCCTTTTGCTCCAAATTATACGGATTGTAGTTCTTCACCATCTTTCCCACATGGATTGGAGCTACGCCAACTAGAATTTCTGGGAACCCCATGGTAATTGTAGACTCATTCGCGGACTCCATTGTCTGTTTAGGTCTCAATTGGATCACCTTTACATCGATGAGTGCCTAAATTTTATCTTTTAGAGCATAGTAATTCTTGGTTGGGTGCCTAATATTTTGATGGTAGAGGTAATATTTAGAATCATCTGTTTTCCAACTTTCTTAGGTTTTCGATTTTCGGGCAACTTAAGCATCCTTTTTTTGCTTAGAAGGCGAAAGAATATGACTGCTTGTTCATCTTTGAAAGCGTATATCCATTGCAATCTAAAGAATCTCAATTATTCTGTGGTTTTTGGTTCGTAGCGGGCCTTGTAGCCATATTTTCTTTTCCCTTAGGGCTGGATAATTATGGTTGTGACTGGTTCATGGTTATCCTCCTCTGAGCATGATGTTCATTGATACGTCGAATTATATCCTCTGCATACTCACCTTGACCAGATTTTTCCAAGTTTTGGATTCTACTGCTCATATCTTAATGAGTATGCTAGCTTGGAGATTGTCCTTGCAAGTTTCTATTAACATTTCCAATAACATGCCAAATGGACATCGCAGTGACATCATGCTGAAACGATCTACAAAATTTTTCACGGTCTCATCTTCTTTTTGTTTATTTGCAAGAAGAGTATGAACCGAGATTGCTGTATCATCCTCAAAGAAATAACACAGAAATTCCTTCTCCACATCAGACCATGATTTGATAGTCCTGGGTGCAACTACATAAACCATATAAATGCAGACCCTCTCAAGGTATTTATAAAGATTTTGGTAATTATAGGATCATTCCCTATGAGGTGACTTATTTGTGACAAAAAGTAATATAGGTGTTGGTTGGGAGAATGTTTTTCAGCAAAAGATTTTAGCTTCATAGGCTTGTACTTCTCTTGGAAAAGAACTGATTCCCACTCTACTGGATATAGTCTAGTAACTCCAACTTCTTAAGGGTTTTTCTATGCATCAGGGCTTCCAACTGGTTTTACATCTTTTGTATATTTTCTGCATGAGGATCTAGGACAAAGTTAAATTCCTCTACCTTTCCTGAATTTTCGTCGGTTGTCTCACCATCATTCTTCAGTGGTTTATTGTAGGTTTTTTCTGTATTGTCTTCTGAACACTTTTGCGTATTTTCCACTACATTTAGAAGCAGTGTTCGGAGGTCGTCAAGACCCTTTTGTTGTTCTTGAATCAATCATTCTTAAGCTTCCAACCTCTGGTTCATTTCACTGGAGCTTCCTATCATATGGATCATTATTTCTTTAAATCGGGAAGACTCATATGACTGAGGTGTTGCAATGGCTGAATGATCATTATCTCCTTCATCTTATTTATTTGAATCCCCAGCCAACCTCTTATAATTCCATGGTGCTAATATCCTTGACATGAGATGCGTATAATGATGTGCTTCTGCGTCAGATGAATGCCTGTCGCCATGTGATTTCTTCTTTCCTTCACTCACCATATTTGAAGTCATAAAACGAGGTTCTTTGTCGGTAGTAACACTTTATCTTTGAACATGCCTTCTCTTAAGTGTATTGTTCTTTGATTTGGTTATCCGACTAAAAATCGAGGGTCTAGGTGGACCATAACAGCAATTGATAAGTACTATGGAGCTTATTTGCTCGCATTGGCACAACGGATGGGGTTCAGCCATCATCCTCTTATTAGTGAGGAATTCTCGCAAGTCGATTACTTGATCTAGAGGTGTTGAGGGAACTACTCTTTTGGAGTAAATTTCTTTTTTCCTCTGGCCTTGGCGAGACCCCCTGTTGTATTTATAGAAGTCTATGGGCATGGAAGTATGGAATCCCTAAATTAGTTGGTGTTCTGATCTGGTCTTTGTACACGCTTTACAGGGCTGAGGCTCAATATTGTATTGTGGACTTTTTATGTGGGGCTGAGGAGTCGTGCATTTTGCCTTTTGCACGCAGGGCTAAATAGCCTCGCATTGCAATTTTTGCAATCTAGGCTGAACCGCCTGGCATTTTTAAATAGCCTTGCGTTTAGGCAGTTCTATGCTGGGCTAATTAGCCTAACATTTTAACACTTCTACGCTGGGCTGATTAACCTGGCGTTTGATACTAAATCCATGTTTTTGAGCATCCGTTATCGTGCTCGACGGATCCGATTCCAAATTTGAGTTCTGGTTGGGCAGAATCTTGGCTTCTTTTTGGCATCTTATGTAGCCATGATGAGAAGACATATATTCTTTTCCAAAATCATTGAAGATCCAAAGAACTCCTATTCAATAGGAGTCCCTTTGTTATTTGAATTTGTCATTTGGATCTCTTTTTGTCCTAAACTCGAGCATCCTAGGAGATCCTATTCAACAAGAATCCCGTTGTCATTCGAACTCATACTTAGGGTTTTCAAGTGACGATAGAGCCATGTTTTGGCTGGACTTACTGATCTAGAGGACAAGTATTCCCCGTATCTTTGTTGATCGACTTCTACGACCAATATCTCCATAGACCTACCAATTTTCTTAGTATCGGATTGTGCCATGATCTTCTTGTCTGTGTAGAAGACTCCTCCCACTGTGTCACCAGTTTGTTTCCCACAAAACTCATGCTTTCTTTCATTACCATGGATTTATAATTACAAAAATCTCAAAGTACAATAAAGGAGAAGTAAAGGAAAATCAAACGAGAGGATTTATAAGTGTATCCCTCTCTTTTACAAAAGGTGTGAATTCTTAACGTGGCTATAAAGCGTCGACCTTATATCCGTTGACGATCGAATGCTTGGATTAATCTTGAATGTGAAAAATTGATGGAGAACTCGCTGCTAGCTGGCGGCTTTTGCTGCTGGTCGGCATGCCCTCGCGCATAAATCAATTGGCTAAAGATCTCTAAAGTTTTTTTTTCTCTTCTAAAAATTCTCCTCTTGGCTTCTATTTATAGTTTTAAAAGTTTTCTTAGGAGATATGAATGGAATTCTACCACAATTCAATTTATGATCCTGTATTTCAGTTGAATTTGAAATCTTCAATCCGGAGTAATTAGATATGATTAAATTTGGAATTCTAGTAAAAACCCAAAAGGAAACCAATGCCTTAAGCTGACTCAACCCTGCGTGCGCGAGGCTGTCATCCCCGTATGAGGTTGTTAGCCTCACATGCGTGAGACTATTTGCCCCATATGGCTAAATTCTTTTGAGTTAATTTTTTCATTCTACACTATGAACAAGTACAAAAACTAAATCTTAAATTTTTAAACTCTATATTATTCTCTCAAATGGTAATTCACATAATAAAACTTGAGATTCATTGGCTATTTATAGCTTTACAAAATCCTAATAGGAATTCTATTTACAAGAAAACTCTTAATTCCCATAAAAAATTTCAGAAAATAAGTCTGTGGCTGCTCCCTTTAACGGACCTATCAATGGCTGCTCTCGGGCATAATTTTCAGTCAATGGCTATCGACGATAGTGCTTATAGCTGTTGACGGCCATTTATGAAAATGCATAGTTCAGAACTGATATTTGATATACGTTTCGATACTTCAATTTTCTTACATATAAAACCCTACAAAAACATTATAAAATATTAGAAAAATATTATGGTGTTTAATAAAAAGTAATTTTTTATTAATTTCTTGTATTAATAATCAAAATTGGATTACGCTTGCACAAAATAAACTAAAAATATTACACTTTTCAAGCGTAATTATTTGTCTTCCATTCTTGATTTAAATTTTGTGGACAAAATTTTTTGTTAAGTGATAGACTGTAACGCTCCTAATGCTTAAGTCCATGTATCGATTTATTCTGTATTAACCGTATCAGCTCGGAAGCCCAGATATTGATACGGACGGGTACTGAGAAAATTGACTTATATCTTTCAATCCAGTCTTTATTTTTAAATTGCGCATATTAAGAACTCTAATCTTTTTATTTTGGATTTTCTTATATTTTGCTAGAATTATTTTAGATCGGTCAATTTCCAGCATACTCACTTTCCAGCAGCTATTTCACCCCCTCAAATAAATTTTGAAAAATTTTAGGAAAATTAGGCTTCCTCCGCTCGTTCTCCTCTTTATTTTCTCTTTGTATCTCCAACCTTAGTTTTTTTTCAATTCCTTTAAATAAATTGCCAAATATTCAGCCTGAAAGTCGGCTGAAAATCCATTAAATTGCTATAGGAGCCTTATTTCTGAGTTTAACCTCTTTAAGTCAACTCTAAACTTCTCTACCAATATAGAAAAATATTCTCCAGCACCTATCTTTATTTCCAAATATGATTCTTGAAAATTATCTTCACTTTTGAGAAGCAATCGCATCAATATAGATTTATTTCCAATTCGGGCTTAATGGGAGCAAGAATACACTCTTAAACCCTTTAAACTTGTGATTTTATGATGTAATCTCCTCACATATGATATTAAAAGTATTATTAACTCAATTTAAAGATTATATATGCTCGAACTTGCATTTATCTTAAATTTTAT